>JNEK01002757.1:0-26650 GCA_000697295.1 Mucor indicus B7402
TTTTTTTTTTTTTTTTTTTTTTTTTTTCTTTTTTCTCTTTAAACATTTGTGCTGGATCACAAGAATGGATATCTCACCTGGACCTACTAGAAAGCGTACACATTTAAAATCAAGTCAAGTTGCTATTCTTCAAGAATCGTTCGCCAATAATCCTTTACCGGATTCAAGCGTTCGTAGTAAACTCGCAAGAGAATTAGCAGTGACAGAAAGAACAATACAAATTTGGTTTCAAAATAGACGAGCAAAAGCAAGAAAGATAGAATCTTACGGTATTTTGAAACCGCATTGGATGGACCAACGACACTCTACTCCTCCTCGTTATCAAGCTACTTTTCGTACAATGATGACACCTGAAAGATTTGAAGAACTAAAACAACAAGACGGTACCAGTATTCGTAAAAGACCTCGCTCGACTTCAAAGCCTGAACAACCAAAGCAATTTTTATTACAAAAAAACAACACCATGGGTAGAGCCATGTCAGAAGGAGTTTATCCTTTACCTTCTCATAGACCACATTCAGGTAAAAAAAAAAAAAAATTATATAAACGTATGCAATGACATGTATTTAATAATGAAAAAAAAAAAAAAAAAAAAGTTTTACCTGTAGAAGAATATCAAAATATACCATTTCCTGCGAGCGCCATTCGTATTGGTACATGGACAAGATTTGCACATATAACACCTTTTAGTTCAGAAAGGGATTGGGACCTTTATTGCTATTGTAATCCTTTCATCAAAGAATTCGTTTGGAGAGTTCAAGCAGAAGGTCATCACTTTCGAATTCAAGTTCCATTTGTTTATATTCATGAGCTCCGATTAAAGCAAGAAATTCAAATAGAGACAGGTGATTTGGTTGGTCAATTAGAGATAGAATTACATCAACTCCCGTCAACATTTTCTATGTGGCGATTAGGCCAAGACCACGAATGGGTCCGTTGTGGTGACTTTACTGAAGATAAACAAGCTAGTCTAAATCAAATTCACGTATTACAAGGAAACCATGAATCTTTTAAACAGTCCTTACTAGACTTAATATCTTTAGCGCCTGAATTAGCTTCAAAAATCACCGTCATACCTTCCACTCCAAATACCCAGTATGAACATTTAAAACCCTCCATGTCAAATTTCTTAATGTTACAAGCCCCCTTTATTTATAACAACAACTATGATGATCTTTATCAAATCATGTAATAATCACCAATCACAGTGAATTATAAATAAAACCATAAATAATCAAGTTTGATTGGTGCTTCTCTTCCTACAGTGTCCTGTTGCGGATTAAAAAATAATTTGTGGCTAGTGTATAAAAAAAAAAAATCAGGTTACTTTTAGTTCGTAGTGCACTGTGAAAGAAATGCTTAAGAGATTCACATGTCATGAATAGAACAGAAGGGTCATCTATGTAAAAAAAAAAAGGGGGGATGTTGTTTATAGCCCTGTGTGTGTGTGTGTGTGTGTGTGTGTGTAAAGTCGGAATATCAACTTTATAAACAGCAGGAGATATCTGCACTTCTAATGAAAGACTCAACCTTCTCTATTACCATAGTAACCAATTTTTTCTTTTCTTTTGTGTTACGTTTAAAAACTTCAAACAATGCTCAGCCCTTCTATCGGACGTTATAAAAAGAAGGGACAAGCATTTTGATTCATGCTGGAAAAAGGTTGTATCGCTGTGCACAGACTTCAAAATTTCATTCAATAGGAAGCTGTAACACCACCCATTGCCAAGAAAAACCTATTAAGTAAGCACTCTTGATATCTTTAAGAAAACACATTTCTTTCTTTTTTTTTATTGGTTTGATTTGGTTTTATTATTCTAAAACTACTCAAATAATCAGGTATATACTTGTGTTTAAGGAACAGGAAAGTCTCACCACGGAGCTTTTCATCATCTTTTTTTTTTTTGTATTCTGCTCGAAAGAGATAACTATCAATATTTAGTTTTGTTAGACAAGTGACCACTTATCTCAAATAAACTCTGGCGGTCACACGATACATACAAAACTTTTTCTCTAATCTTTCATTGACCAGTTTTGTGAAGTATGTATCACAGTATAGCAATAGAAGTAAAGTATTTTCAAGGTATTCAAAGGGACACATACAAACATGAGAAACACTTAGAAAGAAAGGACCATAGTCTTGAAGCTCATTTTCGCCGCTAATATATACCATTTGTTAGATATACATATTGATCATAGATTGGATGACGACGACAATACAGCAGCAGTACCAACCTAAGTTCATTTTTGGCCTATCATTTATTCATCATGATAGATTTGCACTGGTATTTTTCAGTACATTTATGGACATATATAATACCTGAACATTACATTAGTCTGGTTGAACTAATATTCCAACTAGAAACATGAGCTAAAATAGGGGGTAGTAGCTGAGATTAAGAGTTAACATACAGTGAAGTGAATTAGTTAGCGAGAGTTCTTGTAATAGCAAATGCTTCAAATAAGCGTTGAAAACAATAAATTGAGCCAAAACAGTTGACAACGGCTACTTGGATCCAATAGTCAACAACAACATCCGAGAATTACTATAAGTAGTGGAAAAATACTCCGGATACCAGAGGAATGCAAATCAACTTGTTTTTATGCACACATCTATGGTGTATTTGTTGAGGGAAAGCGCTTTTATAAAAATAGGCAACGATTGAATAGATGACTTGCGCCATTGATAAATGTGTTGGTCAGCGTCATAAAACCTGAGGTTTTAGATGTCAATTTGGCAGCGCGTTGTTTATACTTGCCTTAAAAGGAAATTATTTATTTTCAAAATAATAATAAAAAAACAAGACTTTTTATTGTTATTATTTTTTCTCTCCCTTTTCTTTCACTGCTTTACTTATTGACAACAACAAAATGACATTTATTCCTTCTTCTAACTTACAAAAGAAAAAACCAGGTAACTAGTAACTTGATTTTATATTTTTTGACAGTGCAAAATTAAGCTCCGAACTTTGTAGATTATAAAATGGATAAAGCTTGGGAGCTCATTCAAACAAAGAGTAAGCAATCATAGCTAAAGAAGTACATTTTTTTTCTCTAATAAGCATAATTAGCATTTACAAAATGGGTGAATAACAAGCTTGTCACTGAAAGTATTCCACCAGTTCAAAGTTTATTTGACGAATTAGCAAATGGTGTTCGCTTGATTCAATTACTCGTAAATTACACAGATGAATACTTTTTTGATGTACTTTATTTATTGGACTTTTCAATAGCAAATTGTAGGCGGTACAACGATTCGACCTTTCAATAAACGTCCTGTATCTATCTTTCAAAAAACCGAGAATTTAAATGCAGCTTTAGATTTCATCAAATCAAGAGGCGTACCTTTGACAAATATTGGTGCTAATGATATTGAACAAAAGAACAAAAAGCTAGTTTTGGGTATGCTTTGGTTAATTATTCTTAGATTAACCATGGTTGATATCAGGTAAATACTAGTCACTTTAAAAGAAAAAAGATAAACTGACTTTCTTTTTTTTTTTTTTTTTTTTTTTTTTTTAGTGAGGATGGTAACAAAGCAAAAGAAAGCTTATTGTTATGGTGTCAACGCAAGACTGCAAACTATGAAGATGTTGATATTCGAAACTTCTCTAACAGTTGGACGGATGGTTTGGCTTTGTAAGTCTTTTTTTTTTTTTTTTTTAGTAGATTTTATATATTCATAGTTTGATAGTTGTGCCTTGATTCACTGTCATCGCCCTGATTTACTTGACTACCATTCATTAAATAAGGCAAGTGTGTGAATCGTATGACAAAATTAACGCTAACTTGATTATTGAATAGCTCGATCGACATGGCAACACAGCCCTTGCCTTTGAGGCTGCAAAGAAATTAGGCATTCCTCAGCTGTTAGATGTAGAAGATGTTTGTGATATCTCTGAACCCGATGAAATTTCTGTCATGACCTATGTGGCTGAATATTTCCATCGTTTCTCTGCGGATGATGAGTATGGTACTGCGGGTAGAAGAGTGGCGAAATTCGCTGATGTATTAGCTACTGTTTGGGATATGACACACAATTATGAACAGCGCGTTTTCAATGTAAGCAAACAAATTGAAAATTAGGCTATTATTCATATTCATCTTTTTTTTTTTAAAAAAAAAAAAAAACTAGTTAATGGAAGTGATTGAGATTGTTCAAGAAGAATGGGAAACTACTGAATTGACTGACAGTTACTTGGAAGCTAAACAAAAGAGCATATCTTTTAACAATTACAAAAATACAACTAAAAGAGAATGGTTGGCTGAAAAGAGAGGCATCGAGTCCTATTTAGGCAACATTCAAACAAAGGCAAAAACTTACAATGTCAAACCTTATTCCCCCCCTCCAGGTTTGACATTAAAAGACTTGGATAATGCCTGGTTACGTTTATTAGATAATGAGGCAAAATACCATCTCAAAATCAATCGAACTATTAGAGCGTATGTAGTTACTTTATAAATCAACAAGTACTTACAAGTCTTTATGATAGTATTAAAGAAGGATTAAGAGTAGCTTTTGCAGATGCTGCCAATCGTTTCCAATCTCAATTAGATATGATTTCAGCAGAACTAGTGGATTTGAAAGGGGATTTAGACACACAATTGACGTTTGTTGAAAGTTTGACGGAATCATTTCTCCCACTGCAAGAAGAACTTGATATGATCCAGCTATTAGACCAGGCATGTCAAGAAGCAAATACAGAAGAAAACGATTATACAGTCTATTCAGTGGATGACTTAAGTTTTGGCTTAGATCTGGTGAAAGAAGCAGTATATACAAAGTGCCAATTCATTGAAAATCAAGTAAGTCTACCAAACTAGGGCAATCAACCAATTGACTTATATATCTATTTAGAAAATATCTAGAGAGATGACCAATTTAACACCGGCGCAACTCGAGGAATTTGAGCAAACTTTCTATCACTTTGACGAGCATAGACGAAACACACTGACATTTACAGAATTCAGATACGCTATATCTAGTTTTGGTATTGTCTACCCTAAAGAAGAGCTCGAAAGTATGTTTTATGAAATGACACGAGGTGCAGAAGTGATGAACTTTCAACAATTTATCTACTTTACTGTCTCTGTAACTGAAGATAAAACTACACCGGGTGAATTACTAGACTCGTTTAGAAAGATAGCGGATGGAAACCCTTTTGTTACAGAAGTTCAGTTGCACAAGAGCCATGTTGAAATGAAATTAGTAGATTATTTAAAGAAAGCCATGCCCAAAGTGACAGATGATGGATATGACTATGAATCATTTATACAAAACATGTTTAATTAAAAGTAAATTACAACCCCGTTCTATATGATCTTTAATATAATGACATACATTGACTTTTACTTAAGTGCGTCTCTGTTTTTTTTTTTTACTAAGGGTTAGTAGGCGCATTGTAGTTCCTCTTTGAATTTTGCGGAATTAATACCTCCATTGTTATTTTACACACTGGCCATTGTATTGTAGTGCTTTGTTGCTATGATTAATGAGCTCTTTGATTACTCTTTGTAATAATATAAGAACAATGGAACGAGATAAAAGTATATTTAAACAGTAAAAAAGCTATCCCAACATATGTTCTTTTATTTTCAATGGCTAACAAAAAGAACATTGCTTGCTCGTGTATCTTTATTCTCTTTCTTGGTCTAGTTTTATTCACTGTATTTCTTGCGACAAGGTCTCATTCACCATCTTCTAACACTACTTCGAACTCAACTGCTGTCAATGACAAGATACATGACCTGGCGCCTACTTCCAAAAACAAAGTTATCGTAGGGTAAATTAAATCAGAAAAAACACCAAGTATGTAATAGAATTCTGAAATATGTATAGGTATTTTCCCAACTGGCTAAAGACGAGCTATCTTCCAAAACAAATTGACTTTAGTTCATACACACATATTTACTATGGTAATCTATAATATAAAACAAACGAGACATTCATGTATGTTTAAATTCTTTTTCTAAATGTATGCAAGCTTTTGCTCTACAAGTAGTAGGCAACACACCTACTTGGACAGATCATACTATTTTTGAAGGTATATCCTCCCTTTATATACAAATACCACATCCTCACCAGTCATGACATAGCTGAAACAAACTATAGCTTTCAAACACTAGTTAAATTAGCTAAAGCATCGGGTGTAAAAGTCATTTTGAGCATTGGAGGGTGGACAGGATCAACTGCATTTAGTCCTATGGTCTCTACAGCCTCTGGTCGCGCTGAATTTATTCAATGGAATATCGACTTTATGAATCAATACGGAACGGATGGCGTTGATATTGATTGGGAGTACCCTACGGACTCAGGTCCAGGCTGTAATGCTTATAACGCAAGTGATGTGACTAACCTTTTATCCCTTGTGAAGGAGCTTCGTGCCTCGTTTGATCATTTCACTAGCTACAAAGAGATCACAATGGCTGTTTATATTACTCCATGGAGTAGTGCAAACAATAGCAAGTCCATCGTGTCTAGCTTTGTCCCTTATGTTGATCGTTTTCATGTCATGGCATTTGATATCAATGGATCATGGAACTCTACCAGTGGGCCGAACGCACCTTTCAAAGCTCAACCTGGTTATGGATACCCTTATGGGTTCGTGGATGGTATTGAAATGTGGCATGCTGCTGGAGTCCCATACAACAAAATCGCAGGTGGTGTTCCTTTTTATGGCCGAGCACGAAAGTTAGTAAATGTGTCTTCTGCTCCATTGACACAATATAGTCTTGCTGCTTCAGAGCCACCCTTAGGAGACTCAGATGATGGACCATGGACAAACGCCTACTGCTCATCGGACACATCGTCTGCTTCTGGTGAATGGAAATACAAGAACTTGCGTTCTCAAGGTCTCCTCACTTCTCCCACAACAGCTGCTTCACCTTGGATTCGCAATTTTGACAACTACACACAAACGCCTTGGTTGTATAACCCTACCAACAAGCAATACATTTCGTATGACGACCCTGTTTCTATTGGCGTCAAGACACAATGGGCTATCCAGAATGACTTGGCTGGTTTGTTCTGTTGGAGTGTTGAACAAGACAATGGTGAACTACTCGCTGCTATGAAATTGATTCTATTCAATAATGAAACAATAAAATTCGTCTAATTTTTTACAATAAAAATAGAAACTCTTCTATTTTAAGAGCAATTAAAAGGAGTACAGTCAAAATGCGCTGTTTGTAACCTGTTGTTTTGATGTGGTTTATAAATTGATAGAGCATAATGACAACTTTTGAGCAAATTTGGACGCGATCAAAAGAGCTTGTAAGCATTGCTTCAATCTTGTATAAAGAAAAAGCCTTCGCGTCAGTGATATGGAAGCACATAATCATCTCAGAAACTTGTTGTTCAAGATGCTTAAGCGTGTGAATTACAAAGCAATATATAAATGCGTCTCTAGTACTTTCATCCTTCTTCCGCTCATCAAGCAATGAAAATAGTGGCTGTTCTTTCTGGTGTAGCAATCTGTGCGTCCTTTTTGGTGAGCTCCATTGATGCGCAACCCGTCGGCCAACCTCCTAACCAAGACTTTACTCTCAATAACGTTATTGCTATTAACTCTATTGATAGTAGCTCTACTGTTGGTAACATTAATACTAGTAACGACAAGGTTCTCGTAGGGTAAGGATTGGCTTTATATATATACGTAAAAATGGCATTGCGATTCTATTATGTAATCCATGTTTATGTAGATATTTTCCTAATTATCTGTATGATACGTTCCTTCCAAGCCAAATCAACTTTACGGCCTATACTCATATTTACTATGGTAATAACAGTATATTGTTGCCCGCAAATATTTTTAAACTCTTTTCTTTTTTAGCCTTTGCTGTTGAGGTTGCCGGTAACACGCCTATTTGGGAAGATTCAAGTATTTTTGATGGTATGTATAACAACATTTTAAGGAGAGACATTTATTTTGTAGACTAACTATTATGAAGCCAATGCTACCTATAGCTTCCAAACACTCCTCCAATTGGCTAAAGCTATGAATACTAAAGTGCTTGTTAGTATTGGTGGATGGACTGGTTCTACCAATTTCAGCACCATGGCTGCCAATGCTACTGGGCGCGCTGGGTTCATTCAATGGAATATTGATTTCATAAATATGTACGGTACTGACGGTGTTGATATTGACTGGGAATATCCTAATAACACTGGGCCAGGATGCAATACATTTAGCCCAGACGATGTTAACAATTTATTAACTCTTGTCAAAGAACTCCGTGCTGCCTTGGATGCCAATTTCCAAGATAATTACAAGGAAATCACTTTAGCGGTCTATCTTTTACCTACTTGGTCACCCGATTCCTCCATTATAATGAGCGCTTCCGGGTTTGTACCTTATGTCGATCGATTCCAAGTGATGACTTATGAAATTAACACTGCACCAGATCCAATCAGTGGGCCTAATGCTCCTTTTAGAGCTCAGCCTGGGTATGGGTTTCCTTACGGATACGTCGAAGGCATTAATGCTTGGCACGATGCAGGCGTTCCCTATAACAAGATAGTTGGTGGTATTCCTTTCTATGGCAAATCGCGAACATTAAACATTACTTACATTCCCACTACTCAATATAACCCTGCTTTACCAAACCCTCCCCTTGGTGATGCCAATGATGGACCGTTCACCAATCCTTATTGTCCATCAGATACATCGGCTGCTTCTGGTGATTGGGCTTATAAAAACCTACGTTCTGAAGGGGTTCTCACTTCTCCCACGACAGCTGCTGAACCTTGGATTCGTAATTTCAATAATTATACACAAACACCTTGGTTATTCAATCCCACCAACAATACCTATGTTTCTTACGATGATATTATTTCTGTTAGCGTTAAGGCACAATGGGCGATTGAGAATAATCTTGCTGGCTTGTTTTGCTGGAGTGTTGATCAAGATAATGGTGAGCTGCTTACTGCTATTGAGTCAATTTTAAGCAATAATAATAAGATTAGCAAATAAATAAATAGCTACCACCCAGTAGTATGTGCTACAAGTTCCTCGGGTTTAATCTTGTCATACTGCAAACCTGTTCGTAATAAATTAAGGGTTCGTCATACAGGGACTAGATATTGCACAAACTTTTTGTTTATCTAATGTGTACTCTTTTCATGAGAATTATTGGTAATATAATAGCGTCTATTCAAAGTTCTTATTATGTGACATTTTCCCATTCTCGTACGCTCCCTGGATTGTAAAGTTACATTGAAATTATATAATTCCATGTTTCCTTTTGTAGAGTTATTACACTGTTCTTGTCGGAGCCAATTTAAGTCTATTGAATGTAGATAGATGCAATAGACTAATACAGACATTAAGCAGCTAACTCGAAATATACTATTTGAAGATTCTCAGTTTGTTTGTATAGACCTATTTAGAAGAGATAGTATAGGGTCTGACCCTTCTGAGTACAAAATACATACTATCCGGAAACACTTGGTATTGCAGAGTTTACTCAGTAGATTTACTAGCTGCTATATGTTCTTTTGTATTCTGGCTTATGAGTTCTCAAAGATAAATACATTGTAAAAGCTCAACACTATCTCATTTAGCTATAAAAAAAAAAACGTTGAATCAGCTTGATTGATAGTGTGATAGCACATAATTGAGTTGATTTTAGGCCTTTAAAAGGGGTCTTAATATGTAATGTACTTGGTAGCAATTACACAACTTTGTGCAATTTATTAACTTGTATTACGATTAACCGATCGCAATGGTTAAATTGATATTATTATTTTGTAAGACCACTCTTTTAACTATCTCATGTAACGGCAACATTTTAAGTATTGTATGTAAGATAGATAAAGGCTATAACTATCATTGTTACATGTACTTCTCACTCTATTTTTGCATGATAAATTATATAATCCTCGTTATAGTCACATCCGCAAATCATAAGGGTCAATGCAACACATTGATAGCATAATATTGCTTACGCTATACTACACCTAGAATAACTTAAAAAACCACAAAACATATAAATTAACATCAAGTTTTTTCTCCCTTTTTTTTTATATTTATTAATACACTTGTTTCAATAAATGAAAATACCTGCCATTCTTTCAACCGTAGCAATTTCTGCATTATTACTGGTGAATAATGCAATTGCCCTTCCAACTGGTTTAGCTACTCGTGCTGCTTCTTCCAATAACAAAGTCATTGTCGGGTAAATAGGAAAAAAAGAAGGTAAAATGATTGTCAACTAAACCTCTCTTTTAAGTTACTTCCCCAATTGGTTGTATACGGATTACCTTCCAAGCAAAATTGATTTCAGTACATATACACATATTTATTATGGTAAGGAAAAGAAAAATCGTTCTATGGACTGTTTGCTAAGACACTCTATATTAGCTTTTGCACTCCAGGTTTCTGGTAACACCCCAATTTGGTCAGACAATGGCGTTTTTGATGGTACATAGAAATTATGATATATTATTTACATTACTAAACTGACATTGAGTAGCCGATGTTGAATACAATTTCCAAACACTTGTCAAATTGGCTAATGCTGCTGGAACCAAAGTCATTGTGAGCGTAGGCGGATGGACAGGCTCCACCAAGTTCAGCCCCATGGCTGCCACTTCTGCCGGTCGTGCTCAATTCATCCAATGGAATGTTGACTTTATTACCAAATATGGTACTGCAGGTGTCGATATCGATTGGGAATATCCTACAGCTGCTGGCCCTGGCTGTAACTCATTCACCGCAAACGATGTAACTAACCTCCTGTCTCTCGTCAAAGAGCTCCGTAGTTCCTTGGATACCAATTTCCCAAGCAGCCATAAGGAAATCACAATGGCTGTCCACATTACTCCTTGGGGTGGCGACGAAGATGTCGACGATGTTTCTGCTTTCGTACCTTACATTGATCGATTCCACGTCATGGCGTTTGACGTCAACGGCGCTTGGAACCCTACAAGTGGACCTAACGCACCTTTCAAGGCCCAACCTGGGTTCGGCTATCCAAAAGGCTTCGTCGAAGGTATTGATTTCTGGCATTCTGCTGGTGTTCCTTACAACAAAATTGCAGGTGGTATTGCTTTCTATGGACGTGCCCAAACACTCACCGTGTCATCCATCCCCACCACTCAATACAACCCAGCTGTATCTCCCAATCCCCCCTTGGGTGACTCTGACGATGGACCATGGACAAACGCCTACTGCTCATCGGACACATCGTCTGCTTCTGGTGAATGGAAATACAAGAACTTGCGTTCTCAAGGTCTCCTCACTTCTCCCACAACAGCTGCTTCACCTTGGATTCGCAATTTTGACAACTACACACAAACGCCTTGGTTGTATAACCCTACCAACAAGCAATACATTTCGTATGACGACCCTGTTTCTATTGGCGTCAAGACACAATGGGCTATCCAGAATGACTTGGCTGGTTTGTTCTGTTGGAGTGTTGAACAAGACAATGGTGAACTACTCGCTGCTATGAAACCTATTTTAAGTGGTAATACAACTCCTCCAACTACTACAACCGTATCAAGCACTACTACTAAATCAACAACGACTACTACTAAATCAACTACTACTACTACTATTACTACTACTAAATCAGCAACTACCACTACTGCCGTAACTACCAAGACAACGACTGCGACTGCAACTCCTACCAATGGTGGAAACTGTGCTGGTGTGGCTGCTTACAGCGCAACCACTGCCTACACTGGTGGAGCAAAAGTCACTTACCAAGGAGGACTCTACAGTGCCAGATGGTGGACACAAGGCGACACACCTAGTGCCACTGCTCCCGACTGGGCTCCATGGCAATATTTAGGTGCCTGCTAAAGGGATTATTTTTTTTTACAAACTGATTTATCATCTATCATAAAAATAAAAATGTATGATTATCTTTATAATACTTGACTTTTTAGAAATCATTTTGATTGTCAAAAAGCTGTTGCGGAAGTGCTCTATAACTACACTAGCTGTCGCTAACGATAGTATAACTTCCAGTAGAGCATAAACATATATAACTGCTTTGTACAATATGATAAAGATCGAAATGACAACCTTACGCCTACTATAGGAAACAACGAGTTCTTCTTTCGATAAGACTAAAGCAATATTTTATTTGTTAAATTACAATTCATCTTTAACATGTCCCGATATGACATGTTGTTCACCCAACTCATTCGATATAATGACTGATTCAGTAGAAATTCTTTTACGCAAAGCATCGATTTCCTTATCATAAGTTTCCCATTCAGGCACTTGTCTACGAGCACGATCGAGCTTAGGTTCTTTAGTAAGTGGATTATTACACTAATAAAACATTAATTCACTATAACGGGATGCATGTTTTTTTTTTTTTTTTTTTTTTTTTTTTTTTTTTTTTTTTTTTTTTTTTGCTTTACCAAGTCAATTGTTTTAGCCTTTTTCAAACTTTCATCGCTGCACCAAGTTTCACACCACAACCATTCTTGGGGCAAAGAGAAAATAGGAACTGAATGAATCATATTGTTAGGTAAATCTTGGTCAAGGTTGGCCAATGAGTTAGGATCAGCACTCAGTTGTTGATATTGAGCACGAAGACGGTCACCAGCAGCTAATTGACGGAAACGAGCAAGATCAACTACGTAAAGAGCACTAATATGATAAGGTCTTCCTCTCAAGTGGTTCTTCCAATAACCGTCTTTCCAGAATCTAAACCCATCCATTTCAGTACGATCTGAACAAAAGGGTGTGTAGCCATAAGGTGCACCTTGTAAATCCATATCAACCAGTTCTTTAAGATCGGTTCTAACAATCTGATAATAGTTAAGTATACATACTCATTTTTTTTTTTTTCTTAAGTTATACTTTACTTGGTCAGCATCAACAAAAATAACCTTATCTAAACTCAATGGGAAGAGGACATCCAAGAATAAAATCTTATATCCCCAAATTGTTCTTTGCTTTTCAGTTTGAGCACGCAACCAAGCTGGCCATTTATAAGTAACCATTTCATACTCGAAATTATATTGTTTAGCTAAATGAGGAACAAAGTCCTATGTTACTTGGATTAGTTTCAATACAAATACAACCCTTCCCCCCTTTTTGTTTTACCTTGAATTCAGGGGACAAGAAATTCTCAATAAACCAAAACTTGACTGTGCTCTCTGTATGCTTCATCACAGAAGCAATCATAATAGAAAGGAATCTTTCATAAAGTTTTCCGGAAGCAACAGAGAAAATATTAATTTCAGCTTGTTTTGCCTTCTTCTGCACCAATCCCTCTTCTGACTCTTTCTTACCCATGATTTTGTGGGTGAAAGAGGACCAGAACCCGCTCTCTGTCGGTGAAGGTCTCTTAATCGTACTGTCCAACACATTCTCCAACTCCATACCAGGATTTTTACGGACAAGAGGGAACACCGTCAATCCTTCAAACGACGTCAAAGCAAGCGGGCCCTTATGCTCCTTGTGCTTCTCCACTGCATCATAGTTCCACTTACCCTCTGTGCCAATATCCTCAATCGAATAAATCGTAGCCGACGGTCCCTCACGAAGTCCCAAGTTCCAAATACCAGGAAGCGCCTTCAATTGGAAATACCCGAGGTTCGCCATCACCAACGTGTCCTTTGTCTCTGTGTGGTTTCCAATAGTGGCAATTTCAAACTCGAGTCCACGAGGAGGCTGCTTGTTAGCAGAATCAATACAATGACCCTCTATCAAAATACTCTCAAGTTCGTATAACACCGACACACTTGTCTCCTCCTTAAGCGACGTCAACAAGATATTGTCAAGGTCCATATTGGCCTCACGCACAGTGACGTGCCAAGCATTCGTCGTCTCAACGCCCAACGTGTAAAGTGGCTCGACAGGCAAATCGGCAAAGTAAGCCGTAGGGATGGTCTTTGCGCCTGTAGCAGGGTCAAAATGAGGCTCCTTATCAAACACATAACGGTAGAATCGCTTCAAAGGTAATTCCTCCAAGCCATTTTCAGGGTTCAAATACATGATGACAGACACACCTTCGAGTTCAGCAAGTGTACTAATGATTGGGACCCATTTTTGTGCAGTCTCAC
The DNA here is from genome assembly GCA_000697295.1 of Mucor indicus B7402. Classification (NCBI taxonomy): domain Eukaryota; kingdom Fungi; phylum Mucoromycota; class Mucoromycetes; order Mucorales; family Mucoraceae; genus Mucor; species Mucor indicus. The sequence continues at coordinate 14,030 of JNEK01002757.1, forward strand.
TGAGAGGATCAATGATCATACCAATTTCCAAGAAGCTATTATCAGGATCACCAATCACAAGACGTGTATGTTTATCGTTTGTAATCAATCGATACACGCGGTTACGGTAAACAGGCTCGCTGTCTTCCAATAAAGCCTTGGGAACATTGTTCTTATCCGTTTCAATAAGGTAAGTGACTTTAGCAATGACATCAGCTATATCCACTGTATTTCTGTAATCAACCTCGAAGATGGCTTCCTGAATAGGGCTGATTCGCTTGGAAAATTCATAGTTGTATAATGATTTTAAGTTTTCAATAGTAAACTCAACTTCATTGTCAAATGGACCAACGACCTAACAGAGTGTTAGAGGTATTCCTGAAAAAAAAAAAAAAAAAAACAAATCGCATACTCACTCTTCCATTGATCACAATACCATGGAAAGACTTGTCAAGACCGTCGTTTTCAAGTGCGTTGAATAAATCTTCCCATTTCTTTGACTGATCTTTAGCCACCATTTCAATAATAGGAGATCCAGGAATGATTCTTTCTTGGTTAGAAGTTGCCGTGTTTGATTCAAGTTCTGTACTTTCAAGTGCATGCGAGATTAATTCTTTTAATTGAAGAATACTGGCGCTATTCTCTTCGCTATAAATAAGACTACCGAGAAGTTCTGAGAAAGAAGGTTGAATATTTTCTTTGATAATGGGAATACTGACTTCATCCAATGCTTGCGTTTGAGTGTTGGGGTTATGGATCAAAGCAAGTCTAACATTAGGTGTTGTTTCCTATAGAAATGTGTAAATAAGAGTGAAGAGAAAGATGGTTTAGACATACAGCAAATAAAAGTGCGTCAGAAACGAGTTTGAGACCAGATTTACTATTCAAATTTGTAATTATCCAAAGGTTAGTATCTGGTGTAGTCTCTCCATCTATTCGTCAAAGCAATTCAGTCCAGTCTGTATATACACTTTTACTCCTTTTTCTTTTACCATATGTCAAGTATTTGAGCGTATTGACATGTTTAAATTCCTTGATTTGAAGAGGGTATGTGTTTGAAGGTACAATGAACGAGTTGCGATGACGAAGAACGCCTGGTTGAGACAACACATAGTTGTAGAAATCAAGATCATCCTCAAACTTTCCATTCATGACCATGGATTGAATGTATCGAGTGGCTTCTGACAAAGAAGGCATTAACATTTGTACCCAAGGTCTTTCTTCGCTAAACTCGAGTATCTTTCCGTTAAAGAACATGATACCGTTTTCAGGACTGATATCCACAATACCCATTCTCTTTAAAAAGTCACGGCTTGCCTGAGCATACTCCTCTTGAGACTCCAATGCGTCTTGGAATTTTTTACTCTTTTTTGATTTGGGTTTTCCAGCTGAAGAAACTGTCTTTTCAAATGCCGTTTTGATATCGTCTTCTGTGGGATGTCTCTTGCCTTCAGAGCGGACAGTCTCCAATACAGTCGTCAAGAACTTCATACCGTTGCCTTTTCCGTATTCCTCGACTAGGTAATTGAGTGACTGACCCATCATGGTGGAGATATGGCCGTTTTCTTTATTGACAGCGACAATACCAAAATGAACAGGAATGAGTCTTTTGATGAAGCCTTGGACTTCATTCACCACACGATTGAGTGATTCGACTCTGGATAAGTCTTCTACTAAGATCAAATTGAAAACGTTTCTTCTAATAGGATGTAATTGACCAGGGAATACCGGTTTAAGCATCTAAGCAAATTTGTTAGTATCTTTACCCTAGTGTGTTCATATAGATCTACCTCTCTAATATTAGAAGACCAAGTTGAATAGCGGCTATCCTTTTCCAAATCATTCCACCAAGTGATAAATTGAGTTTCACCATTGTCACGCACATCATAAATCTCCTCCATAGATGCATCATCGAATTGATCTGCTTTCGACAATCCAGGATAAGATATAAGGTCAATGGCTTCCTTTGGTGTAAAGCCTAATTCTTCAAATGCCTTGATTAATTGACGTTCTGAGCGAACGGCACGAACAAGACTAAAACCAATGCTTTAATTCTAAAGTATTTTTTGAAGACTGGTCTCTATGACTTACTAAAAGGGATCTAGTTGACTGTGCTCGAGTCCTTTACCGTTTAACCAAACTGCATTCATGCCAGCACGAAGAAAGGAGCCTTGGTTGTCCATCAACTCTTCCTCAAATGGACGATTGATTTCAACCTGACTGATACTTTTCGCATATTTCGGGAAATCCTGCAATAGTTGAACAAATGTCTCCAAGGGCTTGTTGGAGTTTGCTAAGAACTGAGCAGCCTTATAATCTAATTGATAGATTTCATTAGGTGTCAATGGTTCAATGGTTGGCTCGTCTTTTGTTTGGAATAACGAGTGTCCAATTTTCTTTCCAATATTAGCTACTTTGTCTTTTATTTGGTTCTTTGTTGAAGCCTCTATAGAAAGGAATAAGTAGTTGAAATTATATGAAAAGAAACCGCTTTTACTCTGAGATGATCTGTCATCGATGACAAGATAGTCCGTCTTTTTCAATACCATTTCGACACCATATCCTGACAGATAAAGAGGAGATGTACTGGCATTTACACGTGGCTTATATCGAATGATAAATGAGAGATCATGAAAAGAAGCTGCTTGTGTCAAGTAGTCGTAAAACTGTCCAAATTCTGAAGAGAAGCGATCGGTATAAAGGACTACGGTGGGAGTTGTTGTCTTGTTCTTTTTGGAATAAAAAATATGATCAAATGGAAGAGTATCCACTTTTTTGGCCTCGCTGTGTTGTTGATGCATTGCTTCATTGAATAACTTGAAGTCGCAATACTGCTTATCATCTACTTGAACCCATGTATCACAACTATCATCTATAGACGACTTGACACTCTCCAGATAAAACTTATTGTAGGCTTCAATACGAGGAGCAGCTTCATGTAAGGCCAAAGACAGCTTGAAAAAGCTACTCTCATCTCTACCTAAAACTGCAGCTACTTTCTTTACTGCTTCTTGGTAAAGTTGGTAAGGTGTCAAAGAGGAAGACTGTTCTTCAAGTCTTATAAAGTCCGAAATAAAATCGAAATAGGCTGTCTCGTTATAAGTTGCCAATGTTTCTCTGTCATCAAGGAGAAGTAGATTAGTGTTCATGCAAACATTTAGGATTGCACTTTTATACTTTACGCGACTTCAACGACGAAATTAGGTGCAGACCAAGGTGCTACTAAATTCAAATCAACAGTAGGAGAAGACTGAGGGTTAGCCTTAACTACTGTACATAAACCCACAGTAACCAAACCAAGGATAGCTTTCATTATCCTAGGAGTTGTCATTTTTCGAGATTAGGGGAAGGAAAAGAAGCAGAAGAGGTTCGTGGCAACTTTAAAAAAAACAGCGAATCAGAATTCACTACATGCGGAGCTGCTTCTGAAAAATACAGTTTTTATACGTTTGTTGTCTTTTTTGGACATTATATAAATGGAAATTAGTTAAAAAATGATTTGAAAGTATAAGAAGCGAAGGAAAAGCAATATCAAATGCATCTAATGAACATTTAATATAGACGGCTACTTTAAAAACACACATGTATTCATGAAAAACGATGCCATAAAACTAATGAACAAGGGAAAGTGAGTAAGAAAGTATATAATGGAGACCCAGAGAGGCAGAATTAGCATTTTTTTCTAAAAGTGTTTTTTACTTTTTCCATAAAGAGTAATGAAAATGTCTAGAAATCAATTTTAATTCGTCTAAAAAAAAACTTAACATTATCTGAGTTTCAAGTAGGAATGCTGTAAAAGGCACAAAAAGGGGCACCAGCCCCTAGTTCAGTCGTCAGCAATTTGGTCCTCAATACTGAAGATTATGGGTTTGATTCCCGCAACTCTGTGCTTGATCTAAAGGGTTTTTTAGTGTTGCTATCGGTTTTGTAGGTTGCTCGGTGCGATTTTGAACAAAATAGGTACCCGTCCAGGTTGAAATAAGCATGATCCCAAGCCGCCGTAATAAGTCTTAGCCTACCAATTATCATGATTAAGTTTAACTTCCCCCTCTTCCCCTCATTAGATGGAACGCCTTTTTACCCTAATATATTTACTTTCACCACCGTTCCCCTTTCATAGCCATAGGACAAGTGAACTGCCCTGGAGAAAGCGGTACTGAAAGTTGACCATATGCTCATATTGGGGTTTTTGAAAATGTACATATAAAAGTATAAGTTTAATCGTAAAAGGCATAAAAAAATAAGAACTGTTGGCCTAGTGTAGTGTAAAGAACTGAAGAGATGGAAAGAGGTTCAAGAGAGCTTATCCCATTGCTTCTTGACATGCACTTGGAGTTATTTACAAGCATTTACTCTGTACTTCTTTATCGTTTAGACAGTTACAGTAAACCATACATACGTATATATCGAGATTTTAATCAGCTAACAACACTGACATTGATTCTTCTTTTGTAACGTGATTATTCTTGAGACAATGGATCTATAATAAATCGTGTAATCATGGAACAATACCCACATTTTGGCAATATATTTTATTATCATTTATACATAGGAACAGCTATTATAATCACTCTTTACTCTTAGATCATTTGAAAAGTAAAATTACTAAATAGATGAGAATCTTTAATTGTGAAGCGTCCTCAAAGACGGTGATGTTCTTCTTGTACTTTTGCCGTGTGTACTGAACGAAAATTCACCTCATGAATATTAGATGGATATCACGCTGAATTATTTTTGACATGCGAAATTGACGCGCTCCAAGTGTTAATATTTTTTACTGAAGCTATAAGCGTTTCGGATACCTCCTCCTCTGCCTACCAGAGCTTTATGTCCTTAGGCTGTAGATATTCTACTCTTGACACCCTGGAAGCAGTAACCCCAAAACACTAAAAGTAATCACTGAAAAGACAGTCGCTAGAATCTCATAAAAAATCACCTAACAAGCTTATCAAGTTTTCACTTCATTTAATAAAGTTACCAAAAAAAAAAAAAAAAAAAAAAAAAAAAAAAAAAAGAGCATAATAATAGATTCAATAGCCCATCTTGTTAACAATGGGTCGAGAAGAAAACATTGTTTTATTTCCAAGCAAATACATAAGCCGTGAAAGGTTACAGACAATATCAAACTATCTGAAAACCAAGTTAAAAGACTGTATAGCAAAGAAGTAATAGTAAGCGTTTTGGGAATTTGCTCACTATTAAACACGTCCATAACACAAGCTCATGATCAATTTTGAAAAAATCGTGAAATATTTTCTTCTCGTTTTATACAATTATCAGCCGATAAATTGATGTGCCATGAATCCATAGAAGAAAAAAGTGTTTTTTGATTAGTTCAAAAGGTAAAATGCCTGCTACACTGCTTCAGTCTATCAATATAACTGACTGACTAAGCCTGAGAAATCACAGTCGCCCTGTTTACAGTAATATTACTGCGTCTTTTAATGAAAGTGACATCATTGGAGTAACTGTGGTTTATAGTCATTTTTTATTATTAATAGGTATGTACAATAATGTGTTGGTATCCGGTCTAGTGAAGTTAGCATATACAAAAAAAAAAGGGGGGGAGGGAATCGTTTTTAGTGTTTAGATGAGAGTTTGCAAACGGGTCTAATGCCTTCTGTGTGTTTGTGAATTTGACCTAAAGAATCCACGTTATTTTCACACACGTCAATAGTTTTCACCCATGGGTCATTTAGTAATTCAGTGGCTGTGATACGATGATTTGGATTGGGGTCCAACATACGATGTATAATACGTCTTTCGTTAGGAGAGAGTGCTTTGAATAAATCAAAGATTTGACCTTTTTCAAAAGCCAAGAGATAGCCGCAATAGGCTGCATCTGTTTGTTTAGCCTTATGCCAAGCCAAACCACCCATCAAGATACAGTAAAAGACAATACCAGCAGACCACATATCTGCAGCAGAACCCCAATATTCCTTTTGAGCAAATGCTTCAGGGGCAATGTAAGGCTCTGAACCGACAAGACCTCTACTTTGACGGCCTTTTGATTCCCAAGGAAAGCGATAGACATCAGAAACACCAAAATCGGTGATTTTTAATTTGCCTTCCATTGTCAGTAAGAGGTTTTCGGGCTTAATATCACGATGAGCGACACCGACAGAATGTAAATAAGCTAAACCTTGCATCATTTGTTTAAAGCAACAATATTTTTCAGTTTCAGTCATACGTTCAGCCATAATATTCATGTATAAATCACCACCAGGGCACTAAATCAACACATGTCAATTTCATGTAAATATATATACAAATATATATATAATAAAGTTATTTACATATTCCATAACTGTGCAATATCGCTTTTTCTCGTCTAAAACTAAATCGATCGTTTCAACTACATTGGGGTGTGTAAAAGTAGAAGAAATACAGAATTCACTTGTTAATTTCTTCATATATTCTTTTTCGGATTCAGTCTTTTGTTTCTTTCTAAACTGTTTGATGGCGTATAACTTTTCTGATCTACCATCTTCACCTAATTTGCGTACGACCATGACAATAGCAGTGGTACCTTGACCTAACTGTTTATAGCATTCACCGTATTCTTTTAAATGAGATGTGTTTGGCTTATGGCGTCTTGATTGACTTGTTACAGAAGATTGACGTGAAAGATTATTATTGACAGAAACAAGTGATGAATTACTACTACTACTACTACTACTACTACTGGATGCTGTTGTACTCATATGAAAAAACTCTTGGTTTTGCTGATTTGATGGTTTTGTAGGTAAATCATTGACAACATGTTGAGACCATATATCATTGGCTATCATTCTGTTATTCATCGTGAAAGAAAGTAAAAGAATTTGAAATTTGAAAAAAAAAAAAAAAAAAAAAAAAGAGGGCATTTATATATACAGCTGATTTTGTTTATTTTTTGTTTTAAAACACCGTATTTTATTTTATTTTTTATGCACGCACACTAAAAAAGCGTCATTGTCATTCTTCTTTATTCAGGCACCAAAAGTAAATATATAGATAACAATAATAAGCATCCCATGATATGACGATTAAAATGTAAGAGTTATAATAATCAAAGAGAGTGCTTTGTGCTATTGGACAAATAAGCCACAGATCTACAAATCACAAAAAAAAAAATTTTTTTTTGAGGCATTTTTTCTTTTTTTGCTGCGTGACAATCTGATTAGCCTATAGAATGAGTTTAATTGGTGTGTAGGGTGTACAAGATTCTCCCTGCTTTTAAATTGAACACATGATTCTAAATTATAATTGTCAATTTAATTTGTAACAATTTCAATTATTATCTTTAGTTTACCTGGACAGAGTTTATCGTTGATAGATTTCTTGGCGATAGGGAATTGGCATTTGGCATACTTCCTGTAGAGGAATATTGGTAGCATTTAAAAAGAATGGTTTGTCTAAAGTGTTTATAGAAGTATGTAGGTCATACATATTAAACGTTCATGAATTATAAAACGCATACATAAACTGAGCGACTTCTTGTTGAAGAATCAGCAATCTTTTTTGAGTAAAGTTTCGCGCATCATGGTGGCGCACCAAGGTTCTCAATAGAAATCGCAAAAAAATGTATACAATAAATACTAAAAAGATGTTGTCAAATCGTAGTCTTTGTTATGTTCCTTTGTTCTATGATGGCTGATTTATTATGTTGAGAAGTGGGGTTTGTTGTCTCGAAAACAGCTAGATATATCATAGAAAGGACGTATTTATTGTTCAGTAAAGATTTAACGTGTGTAATGAACGCGTACATTTAGCGCCACAGTATTGCGGTGTTCTTTATCGCGATTTTCCTCACTTTTGATGGTTTCTTCAGTAGTTATCAAAAAGCACAGACACGCTGATGCTAGGATTATAAGGGCGTGCTTCTGGTTCTGCGTGACGAGCTCCAAGGAGAGCCCATTCCTCATCAGTCACAGAGTATGCTATGCTTTCACCCGTGGCGAGATCGTACACCAATGCCCCCTCTACCTCTCATATCCTTTCTTCAGCCAGAAGAGATTCACGCTCTTTTTTTTTTTTTTTTTTGCTTTTCTTGCACGAGATTTTTCTGCTTTAGTAGCTTTTGGTTTCCTTTTCTGAATTTTAAAAAGCATTATTAGTAATAAAAGAAGTAGATAGATATATAATAATCGAACGAAAGGGTTCGTAGAAAAGACGAGGAGATGAAAGAAATGGTTCGAAATGGTTAATAAGGGTCAGAGTCCAAGCGTGTTAAGTGTTTGGTTATAGTTGTAATCATGGCTCGACTTTGAAGACAAAGCGCCAATGTGATCATATTAGGTCCGATAACAGTATTCTTTTTTTACCTACTATGATAAAATTTTCCACAATTGATTCAATTGACTCAATTGATACAATTTTCATTTCGGAAATTCAATAGACCAAAACAATAAAAAAAAATTTTTTTTTTTTTGTGATTTGTAGATCTGTGGCTTATTTGTCCAATAGCACAAAGCACTCTCTTTGATTATTATAACTCTTACATTTTAATCGTCATATCATGGGATGCTTATTATTGTTATCTATATATTTACTTTTGGTGCCTGAATAAAGAAGAATGACAATGACGCTTTTTTAGTGTGCGTGCATAAAAAATAAAATAAAATACGGTGTTTTAAAACAAATAAACAAACAAACAGTAGTAATGTCTCTAAACTGCTAATTTTTCTCTTTTTAAAACAATGACAAAAAATATCCAGCTAATTTTTGAGGTGCCTGAAGGTTTGGTGTTATTAGAAATAGAATATAGTGATTGGGTGACTGATAATATTATTATAAAAAGGTTTAGAGTTTATTGCAAGTAAAGACATTAAGGAATCACTTGATGAGACAATTATTCAAAATGGCAATTACATGTTTGAGCCTAAATCAGGAAGAGTTCACTTGTTCTGTAGAATTGACAATATTGACAAATTCAAAGCCTATATTCAAACTATTCAGTTACTTTGTATTTACAGCGTGACTTTAATTGCATCTGAATCTGTCATACCTGATGAGATATTTGCAGAACTACAACCTACCTATGACTTTATCACACAGCAAACAAAAGAAACCCCATGGTATGACTTCATACAAGAAGATCCAAATGACGTATCTACCAATGTCTCTTTTAGAGCTACGTTTCGAAAAGGAACTATTCAACATAAAGCACCAAGTCAAGAAATAGCTGGTTATGTAGGTTTTGCATTTAGTGACTTTTTTAAACATTGGAAAGTCAAAATGACTGAATTCACTTATGAAGTGGATGCTTTTTGGTTCAAGACTTCAAACCAAGACTTATTAAACAATCTTAATCTAAAAGCAGACTCAGAGTCTATTATACTCTCTTTAGGTGTAAAAATACCCTTACAAATTCAAAGACAAAGAAATAGAATATTTGTCGGTAGAACTAGCCTAAATCCTGCTATTGCATATTGTTTAGTTTTACTTTCAAACCCTAAACCAGGGCAAGTCATTTTAGACATGTGCTGTGGTACTGGCACTATACCAATTGAAGGTAGAATCAATGCATTCTACTTGAGCATCTTTTCTTAATTAACTATTCTCTTTATTAGGTGCCTCAAGATTCAAAGACGTTTTTTGGTTAGGAAGTGAGAGTAAGCTAAAGAATAGACATGAATCCAAAACAAAAGAGATTCATCTTTTTTTTTTTACTAGTAAAAGACAAGACATTATCTGAAAAGGCATATGGAAATATGAAGCATTGTAACTTGAAGAATATTGATCTTATGCTTGGTGATAGTCGAAAACTTTGCTTTAGAGAAAATTGTGTTGATTCTATTGTTTCAGGTAATGCAATATGCCTATATAAAATTGATAATGTTATTTAAACTAGTATATAGATTGGCCATGGGGATTAAGAGAAAACTCTTATACTCAAATTCAAGGAGTAAAAATAAGCATATTATAGATACTATCTATCTTTCTTTTTTGCTAATGGGTAATTTTTATAGTTATACCCAAAATTCATGAAACAAATGTATCGAATTTTAAAGTTAGAAGGCAAGGCTTACATTGTAACTCAAGGTCGCAAACTGATAAACAGAGTATTGGCTTATGACTGGTGTAAAAAACAATGGGATATAGAACAGGTTATTCCAATCGGTATTGGCGGATATGATGTCTATTTGTATATTTTAATAAAGAAATAAAACACGGCTATTATTATGATTATTCTTGAGTATGATTCCAGAAGCTACTATTATAGTATTATGTCATCTTTATCAAATGAATCTATATATCGATTGTTCTAGCAATCTCTTTGTCAATGCTAATTTAAAGTTTGAGCAACTTTTATGCGACCTGATTAATAATTATCCAATCATAATCTTCCTTGGAGGTTTCGAGCAATTTCCACTTGATCAAGTCATTTCCATAAACAGTAATGGATTTTTCTGGATTTTTTTGAATTCATGCAAGTTTGAAAATATATAAAGAGAGTGGGTTCACACTTCCCTCCTGTGTTCATTGTCAAACAAAAAAAAAAAATGTCTCTTAGTCAACGTGTATTCTCTGATGCTCTCCGCGATATGCAACGTGCTATGGCTGTATTTGATCAGCCATTCTTCCACAACGCTCGTCGTTCTCTTTTGAACGAAGGTCTTCACTCTGGTTACCGCTATCCTGCTTCTGATATGGTGGAAACTCCTAATGCTTATGAGTTGAGTGCTGAATTACCTGGTTATACCAAGGACAACATCAAGATTGAACTTGCTGATAGTCGCACTTTGGTCTTGAGTGGCTCCATGGAAGAACAGCATGAAACTAAACCTTCTGTTACTGAACAAAAAGAAGACACTACTAAGCAAGAAGCTGGACAAGAATTGGTTCACAAGGATGAAAAGGACCAACAACTTGCTCGACAAACCGAGGCTCCTCAATATTGGGTCAAGGAAAGAGTTTCTGGTTCTTTCTCAAGATCATTTTCCTTCCCTACACCTATTAATCCTGACACTATCAAGGCTTCATTTGAAAATGGTGTTCTCAAAGTAACTATTCCAAAGACGACTGAAAACCAAGCAAGACAAATCAATATTGATTAAACAAAACACCCACACATCATTATATTCCATCTACATTAGTTTATATATCTTTGCAATTTATATCTATCGCAATAAATAAATAATAATAAAAAAAAAAAAAAAATAGTGTAGTCCATCATAATTTATTCAATAGAGCTTTTATTGTCATATGTATCAGAGTATCTTTAAGAATCCAGAAAAAATTGTAGATTAGTATATGTTAATCTCTTTGTTAAACCACTTGATGCTCCAAGAATAACTCCACTCTTTACGCAGAACAGTTTGTTTTATGTGTCCAATTACAATTGGTGAGCATTTTGTAGTCATTGATGTCTCGGTATGCATTTGTTAAAATACAACATAATAGGCTCTCATTTTTACATAGAGAGATAGACGGAAGAAATCAATCGCTTGATGTCAAGTGTTTCTGCCGAAAATGTGCTCACTTACCTTACTTTTGATGTAGCACTATCGACTTTTAACAAGAAGTCTTCTCAATGGCACAAGAACAAAATACGTAAGAGGTTCTTGTTGCTGCATCGTCACTGTAATCACTTCTATTATGCTCATTCATGGTATTCCTCAAAGACTATAGTCTCTTTTCAAAAGCTTCCAAAGTATTGTTGTTCTTGTTATATAGAAAGGCTTTCCACATTATGTTCATCACGCCGTCTTTTTCTTATATATAGGACAAGATTATATACACCATTCTCATGAGTCTCCTATTCTGGCTACTAAGGCCTTCTCATGTTCTTGATTTCTCATGATTTATCCCGCTGCGTTCTTGTGTTATGGCGGTCGGTGAAGCACCCGATGAAGAAGCTCTCTTAGGTACACTACCGCTAAAAAGAGTTTCTTGGGTAGCCGAAATGGGCTCTTCAATAACTCATACTGTGAAACCAAGTTTTTATCGTTCACTTTTTGAACGTATCAATCTATGCAGCTCGTCATTGCCTCTCGTCTCGTTGGTTTCAAACATTTTTATACATATAATGTTTCTCAATGGATTGACTACCCAAAAAAGGGTATAGAACATCGTCTCTAGCAGTATTCACAGCGACAAAAACACCACATCAGCGACTTCTTCTATCTCTTTTATTGATAACATGAGGGGGGGGGGTCGAGCTCATACATACTTTTCATGTACTGTCTTTCACGAGCCTCTGTCCATATACCATTTTTTTTCTTTCGCGCATTTTGTCAAAGACTTTTTTTCATTTTAAAAATAGGAAAGAAGTTAGTCTGAAAATTCATAACAATGGCACAACAGTTTAGATTGCGTGAACATAACCTATTTCCTTTTTAGCCTATTTTCAATATTTGCTCCAAAGTATGTATTATTAAACTAGATATCATCATGAAGAATTCTCTTTTATTAATTTTCTAAACAAAGATATAAGGGCTTGTACATTATATCTTTTTGTCAATTTGCTGGCGTATTATACAATTTACTTGGACAAAGCGGATTGGAGAGCTTCGTAAACTTCAACTTCGATCTTGGCAGCAGCCTTATCCTTATCAGAGGCAGCATTGCTAGCTTCACGTTGAGCTTCAGCAAGACCGGCTTGAACACGCTACAAAAAAAAAAAAAAAAAAAAAAACCATTTAAAACCTTTTTTTC
>JNEK01002758.1:0-11345 GCA_000697295.1 Mucor indicus B7402
TCATTTGTATATGCTACTAACAAACTTTTATTGTCTAACAGTCTCCCTCTCTCTCTCTCTCTCTTGTCAAGGTTGTACGTGGTCCTACATATCAAAAATATATTTTATCATACGAATACCTCTCTTCATTACCTTGTCTATATACTCTCACTTAAAGTCATCATACAACTATTCTTTCTTCATTATCTTGTCTATTTTAAACTAACATATCAAACAATAAAATTTTTATACCTTGTTGGTGTCCTTACTTTTTGTAATTCAAATCAATAAACTGGTTATGGTCTAGCACTAGTGAAATAAAAAGTTCACTCGCCGAGTCTATGCGCAACGCCCTTTTTTACTTTTATCATTAATAATAACATGCGACAAAGACTTTTTATTTTTATATAATAAATACTACTTTGTTTGTACTAATACTTGAAATATATATATATAAAAAAAAAGAGGGTAGCTCACATTTCACCACAAAAAGCGCAAATCAATTCGTTGATCTGACTCCATTGCTCTATCTTCGTTGGACAAATAGGCACCCAATGTTCTTCGCCAATGAATAGCACCTTGTTCAGAATCCGCATAAGCAAACAATTTACCTTCCAAACCTTCCTCTTCTACAAATCGAACAGGCTCATTGAGAATAGCATGGTTCTTGTTGAAGTATAACATGAGACCTGTCTTTCTAGAAATACCCACATTTTCATAATCGTCAAAAGAGGGTTTGGTCAAGCTTAGTAATGGAACTAGGGGAATAACATAAAGTGGCTCCTTATTTCCCTACAACAAGAACGCCTTAATACCTTTCTCTCTCTCTTTTTTTTTTTTGTCTCTTTTCTTTACTTTGTAACTAAAGTCATATAGCTTAAGTTGTTCATCTTCTATCGTCACCCAAAATCTTCTCCAAACCTATTATAAAAACATCAATATTGAAAAGCGAAACGTGTCTATTTGACTTACAGGGTGTGCTAGGCCTCGTGTATAGATCGTCAAGTAGTCGCCGCCACGACAATATTCTTGTGACAAAGGTAATTCAAAAGCATCTTCTAATGTACTCGTTTTATCCTCGTCTTCAGGCACTGCAGATAATTCATTGGTAGTAAAAGCCCAAGGAAATTGTTCAACAAGAGCAGGTAAGATCTCTTCTACTTTTACATCCACCACCAATTCAATATTTAACCATTTGTTATTTTCAGAGTTATTGGTTAATTGAATACGGGACATATTGGCTGCTTCTTCTTTGTTTTCAAAACACAATTTTCTTTGGCTAACAACGGGTAAGGATGACTGTTTGGTGGATACTAAAGAGGGAGGCATGAGCTTTAATTTAGCAAGTCCTTCTCGAATCGAAGCGGATGGACTAATAGGACGAGCAGCAAAAAGAAAGTCTAATTCGAAAAGTTCCTCGATCTCACTTGAATAGGGATCAGTCAATCAATTACCAACTCTTTTTGGGTGTACTTACAAAACCAAGGGTTCATCGAGAATAGAAGAAGCGCTGGTGTCTTTATTTACTTTGCACAAATGACCTTTCTTGGTACCTAGCGTCTCATTGTTAAATTTGATTTCAAGTTCATACTCGCAATCTATATTAGGCTTAGCCGTTGTTCTGAAATGGTAACTATGTCTTTACCTCGTGTAGAAGCAGAGTTAATAATTTGCTTAACTATAATACACATCGTTATACGTTTTTGTTATTGAACTGTAATAAAAGCATTACCTTGAAGATAAACAATTCTTTTTGGAGCAATCAAGGTCTTTTTATTGATATGTTGAGACAATCGAGCTGTTTGAATTCTATAAAACCATCGTGTTATTTTTAACAGTTCTCTATCAGGTCACAAATCGATTACCTTAAGCTTTGATCTATTACTTCGGACGCCAAGGAAGGAGACGAGCTAACATACGAGCCTATATCATCGACAATAGCCGGGAAATTGTTTTGACTCGTATTATTACTAGTCGTATGAACTAAACGTAAGAAATGCTGAAGAGAACTCGCTGATTGATATTTCGTAGTCTTCTTTTCTAGCTGTTGTTGAGAAGAGGATTGCATGACTTTCTGACTTGCTAAACCTAACCAGGTAGCTGCTCTCTTCAATTGCTCTTGTCCCTTTAAGGCAAGTTTAGACGAAGTAATGGATCTTTTCAAACCAAGTGATGTGTCTGTAGGCAGTGGCGGTAAAGGTCGTTCGTCAGTATCCGACAATTCATCATCACCATCAAAGAACACTTCCTCTTCTTTTTCAGAAAAAGAGTCGTTTTCAGAAAGATCAGGTGTTGTTAAACCTTCTTCTCCAACAATAATGACAGGGATTGGCTTTTCTTCTTCGTGAATAGCAGATGGTTTATCAACAAGTGGGCTTACACGCTTATTGGAATAATGCTGTAATTTGAGTTTTTTGAATGAGTCCGTCCATTTCATAGAAGTGAATCGATTAGTGCTGCTGTCAAACTGATGCATTTTTTTTTTTTTTTGTATATATAAGAACAAAGTGAAGAAAATTAAAGTATGCCCTGAATTTATAGGTAAGAATAATTTTCCGAGAAGAATTGAATAGAAAATGCTTTATTAAAAAAATGATGAGAATGCTTATTAGTATGAGATGAAATGATATGTATAGTAGGAAAAATAGTCTTTTTTTTTTTTAAACTATATCGTTATGTTCGGAATCACATTCAATAGTAATTTGCTTAACAACGGCTTCCACAGGGCGATTATTTCGGCTTCTCCACTACAGAGAGTTATTAGTAAAAATATATGGTATGTCTGCACAAAGATACTTACATCAATAGGACCACGAGCCCATCCAGCCGTTCCACTATTTTCACTAGCATCCCAAAGGCCAATTTGAACACGACTATTGAAAAAGTGAATATAAGAACCATGATAGACAAAAAAAAAAAAAAAAAAAAAAAAAAAAAAAAACTTACGCAGCATGTGTAGGATATTCAGCAGATTTATATGTAGTACGAATGGGTTTGCCGTCGATATACCAAACAATCTTTTCGGGTGACCATTCAATTGAATAAGTATAGAATTGATCGTAGACATTGCCGTGAGGAGGATCGATTTCGTCACCATTAACCCCATAAACAATATGAGGACCATAAAAGTAATTAGATCTAACAAAGGGAATAAGCATGACACTTTACAAAATTCATGTTTTTTTACGTACGTGATTTGTTTTGCAGGACCAGATAATAACTCAAAATCAATCTCATCGCCATTATCAGCCATCAAAATAACAGCAGTAACTGCACCAGGTTCACCAGCGGACTTGAGAGTAGCAGAGAATTTACCATATTGCATGTATGTTGTTGCATTCACCGTACAACCTGAGCCTGCATACGTATTATAAGGTAGATCTGTCAAACAGTGAGTAAGTTTCAAAAAAAAAAAAAAAAAAAAAAAAGAACCATACTTTCTTTTGGATCCATAAGACGCTCATAATGACGAGGAGGTATGATTTTCATAACGAGACCTTCTGATGTTTGTTGACAAGTGCCATCACTAGCTGGGACATTAAGGACCCAATTATCCATCGATTCTTGAAAGTTAGTTTTCGTATTGGTACATGATTGCTTAGGTGCACGTTCGACATAACGACCAAATACAGAGGAAACGAGTAAGAGACTGAGAGATAAATAAGAAGTCAACATTGGATAATATGGATTTGAAATGATCAAAAGAAAGAAGACTTTATATACAAAAGAACTAAAAAGAATGTACAAGGATTTGACACTTGAAAGGGGACACAAAGAAATGGCAAGGGGGGGGGGAGCAAAAAGGGGGAGCGATCAAAAAATCTCGGATAGAGAGGCCTGATTATATGGGCGCATTCTTCAATAAGTCCATAGGGTTGCATTGTTCATCCGTATAAAAGTAGAATTGGTTCTATTATAAGCACTCTAATCAATATACTATCATTTTTTTTTTAAAAAAAAAAAAAGAGGCGCCTTTTTTTTTTCCATGAATTGAGAAAAAGTCAGAGCAGGGTTTTAACTGAAAATAATGCAAGTAACACTACTGACATTTCAAATTAAAATCAAGGGGGGGGGGGGGGCTCCTTCTCTTTGACACGCTTTATGATAGAGTTATGTTAATTAAAATATTCAAAGCGCTATTATAGCTTAAAGTCGATTCTAGAACACTATTATTTCAAGTGGGCCCTTCTCCAACATATCTCATAAAATTCGTATACAAGTTGTGCGTTTTTCTGTTTGTGTGTGTGTTTATACAATTAGACAATTTCTTTATTATCAGTCGATTTCAAATAAATATTTAAATTCTAAGCATGCTTATTCCTCATCGGCAGTAGGTTGAGCCCAGTATTTACCGGCGAAAGGGATCTTGCTTAAGAGATCCTTTTGGACCAAAGGAACATCAGAACCGAAAAGAAGAACGGCAGAACCAGCAGCGGCACCCCAGACAGCGAGAGAAGGAGCACTAGTACGAAAAAAAAAAAAAAAAAAAAAAAAAAACATATGAGTTTTGTTGAATAATATAAAAGGAGGTATTGGTATTTTACACTTTGATAATTTTTTCAGGGGAGATGAAAGAGAAGTGAGGGTTGGTGACGATTCTAGCAACAGGCATCTTAAAAGTATAATGTAATGAATAAAAAAAAAAAAAAAAGTCAATGATGGGGGGGTTTCTAACAATAAGGGCCAACAACCCAGCCTAGAAGAAAATCGCTGACTATCAAAACTAAAGAGTGGTGATGTCACACCCTGATTTTTTTTTTTTTAATTTTTTTAAAAAAATATGAAATTCATGCTGGAGTGATTCGATTAGATATACCACCAGAAATAATTGATGTCTAAACATAAAAGATATTCTTTATTTGCTCAAGATAATATGCAATCTTAAGTCTTCAAAGAAAAATTAATAGAACACTTTTGTATGCAGGGAGACCAAGAATGGCCGTCAATAGGAAGGGCCTGAAGGGCAGACTTTCATTGTACTTCTGTACACTTCAATGAGTATATAACAAAGAACAATAGATTTCCTAACGTTATAGGGGGAAAACTTACTTTGTCTCAAATCAGAAATCGGACTCTTATTCCTATAATTAGGAACCATCGAAGCATGCAAGTAGAAGGTATCTTCGATCAGATATCAGCAACTATGACAATCAAAGCCTTGGCAGAGGTACAAATTTGTACATCGACGTGAGTGACATGCGACCATACGTGCGAGCACTTTTCAATCATGCTATGCATTTTTCTTTATTAGTGAACTGATATCATTAGAGTCTTCTGATTTGAAAAGCTAAAAATAATGTGGCACAGGGCCATTGCCATAAGCATCAATCTTTAGGTTGATGCTGCTTATTTTT
Source organism: Mucor indicus B7402 (assembly GCA_000697295.1). Lineage (NCBI taxonomy): Eukaryota > Fungi > Mucoromycota > Mucoromycetes > Mucorales > Mucoraceae > Mucor > Mucor indicus. The sequence goes on from JNEK01002758.1 coordinate 5,334, forward strand.
TTTTTTTTACTATAATATAGGCAGATATACCAATAGTTCATTGTTGTGGACTTATTGATACTCTATCCTTTAATTGGTTTTACCAGTGCCCAGCAAGTGCTACCGAAAAAGACCGTGGCAATTTCAATGATTTGGTCCTTTGTTCTGTCAGGAGTGATGTGCACTAATTTCGATAGTAAGTACTGGTTTGAACGAAGCAGTAGCGAAGTACTTTAATCTGTAAGTTTAACAACTAGTTGACTTTATGAAACTGAGCGAAATTTGGCTGAGAAATAAAGAGCTTTGGGCTAGTTGTGATATTGGCGAATGTTTTAGTTTGGGGGGTGTAATATACCATTAACCGAGTTGAGGGATATCATGGGGATACACTTCAGCTGCCAGTGAATTGTATATATATACTTCAAAACGATAGATTTATTCTATAAACTCAAGGTAATTAGACATATCCCTGTATAGATAACTGATATTTGTTGCCGTCCTGAATAATTTTGGGCAACTTGATATAAAAGAAGAGCATAAATGCCTTGCATCAATCCTTTTACATAAGTTACCCCTTTTTTGTACTCAACATACTGAGAGGTTTCTTCGAGAAAAGCTTCACTTTACTTTATGCAAAATGTCCATGCGCAATTAGGGCGCGATATGGAAATAACCACACCATCATTTTCCTCTCGCGCTTATTATAAGTATCTCACCTTCCCCATACCTTTTATGTGAACGTAAAATTGTGTTTGCTTAGTGGACGTTGATTTTTTTTTTTTCTTATTTAAAGGTCATTTATTACCGAATATAGGTGGGTTATATATAGTATATATATATATATATAAATATGTATAGTTAGTAAACTGAGAAATGTACAATGTATCGTAGTAATGGCTGCCCCTTCAACCATAGGTTAATTTTGTTTATGATGTCTTTTCAAGAGTGGTTTTGTTCATGTGAACAACTTGTAAAGGGTCATTAAGACCATATCGAGACCGTCTTGTAGGCATCGTCTTGGCACGCTTTATTTTCTGATCTTGGTGATTTGAAAGAAGACTATGACTCGAAGGTTCTACCAAGATCGATGTATTTGGTTGACTGTTGTGTCTTTGCTGGTGTTCAGGCACTGTTTCGGTTGAAGGGGAAGAAGGAACATTATTTTGTCCACGATTGTCAAGATAGACTACATTGGCCCTTGGTAAAGTAAACCGATCCTGGTGCTCTATTAGGAATTGCAATACTTTTTGTGAAGTTTTGTAATGTGCTGGATCCATATCGTGATCCGGGTTTAATAATATCCCTGGTGTAAAGACAGCAGCCAAATTTGCTGTATCCATTTTTGTGACATGCGCATGTTGACTAAAGACATGTAATAAGTCCAATAGATAGAACAAAAGGTACTGGTGATCGGAGGGCAATTGTTCAATCAGACATTGGTACATAACTACGACTTCTTCTTCTGTTGTGTCTGCTAAATACATGACGTCTCGAAAGTGTGTATAAAGGCTGCTCACAATGACAGGCTCAGGCATGTAACATAAATATCTTCGGAGTATATTGGCGGCATCATGAATAGAATATCCTTTCCAGTCTAACCTTTGTCCATAATCAGGTCCAGAGTTGAAAATCTGTTCAAGTTCACCCATCCTCTTGGCACTAAATTAAAAATAATTGTTTGTTTTTTGCGGAAGGGGGGGAGGAATGCTTTTAAATTATTACTATTAATTTACCTGCTGCTTATACGAAACACACCTTCAGTATATAAGCCTATACATGTATAAATAAAGTGTTCAAATCTACTTTATATATATATATATATACCATCATCTTTAAGAATGGAGCCACATTTTGCTACAATGACAGGAATAAAAGCGCTATATTCCACATTATTATCTGCATAAAAAATAGTAGCTCTAGCACAATTTAAACTCTCTTTTAACGGCACTCCAAAGACTTGATCATTTACTAAATTTTGACCTAACAAAACCCCATTCAGCCCATTTGTTAAAGCTTTTCTTTCAAAATACTAAATATACCTTTCTTATTATTTTGTGGGATCGATTTATTATTATTGGATTTTATCTTTTTCCATAGGTTCCTGAAAGATGTAGTATCTTTATTTGCTGCCACCGCCATCATTTAGAATCTCTTTGTATGTTTTAAAGAAAAAAGAAAGACAAAGGTAATCAGAGAGAAAAAAAAAAAAAAAAAAAATTAAATGATCAAATGCGGAGTTTTAACATATGAAGACCAAAAAAAAAAAAAAAAAAAAAAAAAAAAAAAAAAAGTTCACATTTACATTCAAATCTTCTGTAAAGCCTAGAATTACACAACATTGAGTTACCTAATTTACACAAAAGACAATGGTTATTTCGGAAAAACAAGTGTAATAGTAAATGTAAAAATGTTTGCCCGAACAGCTATTGTTTACTTTGGAGCTTAAACGTTTTAATGATTTTAATCGAGTTTGTACTACTTTAATATAATGAAGTTGTGTACTTTGTCCCTCTTCAATGAGACACTAGATACTCGCTTAAAAGCAAGTTTGTTTTTCATTGTAGATGTAGGCCAATCAGAACTCAATACGATACAGTAAACATTGCCATTTGCCCTTAGTATGCTACACCAAATTTTTGTGAAAATAGTTCATTGTACCAAATAAAATGATAGCAAAGACCACTATGGATTCAAAAGCTCATTATCATTCTTACACACTCAGTGTACACGTCAAATGGCATGTCTATAACTCTCTAAAGCGATTGCATATAGGCAGATATCATATGATAACTTTTTAATTAACTTCTGATGGTGCGTGATTTTGTGTAACAAATGCATCACATGATATAACTGATCCGATAGGTTATGTCTGCCGGACCGGACAAATCATGAAATTATACAAAAAAAACGTGTGATAAAGATATATAAAAAAGATGTTACATGTATTCTCTATATAAAACAAAGTTCAGTTTGTATATAAACCCAATTATTCTATTTACCTTCTATTGTAATCTTCTTCAATAGGTGTTGTAGGATCAGCAAAGGGATCTAACTCTTCTTCTTCAGGCTCAATACGCATATTAGAAAATGAGTTTTCGATTCTTAATCTATTAGGAGGTGGTGGTGGTGGAGAACGCGTTGTACTATGATACCCAATCATCATAGTATTTGTAGCAGGTAATTGCTGTTGTCTTTGTTGACCCAATGACCAAGCAGCAGGTATTTCTCCAGCCAACATAATATCATACATTTCTAAAGCCTTTAATAAATCTTCATTGGTAGCTAATAAAGTACCAATCCATTCTTCATTCTCCACTAGTCTAGCATATCTCACAATTCTCTTTTTTGAATCTTCACACTTGTCATGAAACTCTTGTAACTTTCTATCGTGTTGTAATTCAATCTCCCAACGATCCTCAGAGGTATTGATTAATTTGAGTGCGTTTACCAAGTTGTTGGCGTTGCTATTGGCGAGTGCAATTTCTTCCAAAATCTTTGGTTTTGCCTTTTCAAAATTGAATACACGAGTTGTTCTACTATTTGTATTAGCTAAATTACTTTGGCTTCGTGCTTTTGTAATTTTAGGTTCTTGTTGCTGCTGAGGTCTTGGTGGTGGTAATGATCTACGCTTTTGTTCTTTAGTAATAGGGGGTGATGGTGTTCTAGGTGGATTAATATCTCTAGTAGTAATAGTAGCAGTAGCACTAGTAGTAGTAGGGGATTGAACAATAGAGGATGATGCATTTGATGTCGTATCTGTATTTGCTCTTGGGCGAGTCTATATATATATATATATATAGGTTAATCATGGAAATAGGATTTTCCAGTATGAACACTTACACGTCGTACATGCCCTCTACCTAAATCATATAAATCACCTAAAGCTTTCATACCAGGCTCATTTTTATACTTGGAAGACCATGTTGCTAAGAGAGAAACAAGTTCCTTTTTAACAGCAGGAGATTCACTCTAGAAGACATATCATTAAATAACCTATTTTTTACATTTTCTTGATAAAACTTACCGGAGAAGAGAGTATAATCTCAAATCTTTCCTTCATTTTTTCATTTGCAAGGAATTGTCCTAATCATTAATAAGTCTATCATACAATAGTAAAAATAAAAACCCTTTCTTACTATGGAATTGTTGACTACTATTTTCCATCAATAATTTAAGCACCTATACATACAGATAAGAAACACTCTATAGTTCTTTTTTTTTTTTTTTTTTTACCTCGAGAACTCGAAGCTTTTGTTGAGGACCACCATGTTTAAGCTTCTTTCTAACAGTTTCAACAGCTTCTCTTGCTCCACTTTCTTGCATTTGAATAGATTCAATGAGTTGTTGTAATAAATACCAGTCAACTTCCTCGAGATTAGAAAGTCTCTCTTTTTACAAGTCAGTCATAAAGCTCAAATAACAAACTCGTCTATATATATATATTTTTTACCAATATATAAAGAAACAGACGTCTTTTGTATCTCTTCTGAAAATAAGCCCATAGTTAAAGAAAAAAAGAGAAAAAATTAAAAAAAAAAAAAAAAAAAAAAAAAAAAAAAAAAAAAAAAAAAAAAAAATAGAAATGATGTCAATAATCCATTGTTGTTGCACAAAAGATGTTTATTAGAAGCGATTATCAATAGACCAAAAAGGTTTTTCTGCAGTAAGTTTCATTTTTTCTGTAATAAGCCTTCCTATCATTTTGAACTTTGTCTTGTATTTTTTCTTTGCCTCTTCTGGTTGAATTATCCTCACTTTTTCTTCTTCTTGTGGATGAGGATGAAATGTTGTCAATTCTTCATCGATTGGACACACCTTATTAAGCTGCTGCTGTTCTTTATAAAATTGAAACACATTATTTTTTCGATTATAATCTGTAGATGAAGTTGTGTATGTATAGCCACATTCTGATATATCATCTTCTTCTGCCACTAATAATTTACCACTGTCATGATCACAACAATTGTCTTCTTCTTCATGAATAGTCGAAAAATGGGTATATGCTTTTTGTTCATTTAAATGAATTGTAATTGTTTTGTTAGGTTCCTGAATTGTCGGTGTTGTCACAGGAGAAGAAAAGGATACGTCTTCAATCATTTCTATGTAAGATTGCTGAATCCAATCAATAGGCTTTGGAGGCTTCTTTAAAGAGCTACTTTGTAATTTAGATGAATTAGAGGGAAATTGAATACTGATGGACATGATGAAAGAAAAAGTAAAAAAAAAAAAAAAAAATATACAAAAGCTTCTTTTAAATCATAATTTAACAAAACTGGTAAAACAATAACAAAAAATGATTCGCGTCACAATAACAGCCAATCAACGTCTTTGTTTTCAAAAATATAACTGAATGGGGTTAAAATAAGTTGCCATTTTTGTTATTGTTTGTGAAGCCAGTTTTGCCCTGATTATGATAGATACTCCAAACTAGAATGTCTATGCACTAGTCATAAAGACTTATGGTTCTTCAGAATTAACACCAAGTATATTTACTTATTACAGTGTACAACTCCATTCCCAACGAAACTTCTTGTAATCGGTAACAGCACTCTTTTTCATTTAAAGAAAGAATTGGAAATACAAAAAGTAAGGACACCAACAAGGTATAAAAATTTTATTGTTTGATATGTTAGTTTAAAATAGACAAGGTAATGAAGAGAGGTATTCGTATGATAAAATATATTTTTGATATGTAGGACCACGTACAACCTTGACAAGAGAGAGAGAGAGAGGGAGACTGTTAGACAATAAAAGTTTGTTAGTAGCATATACAAATGACAAGCCTCAATAGACATCTCAAGTTGTAGGACTGGGGGTATCTCAAAGAGACGTTCGCTTCGATCGGATCTCTTTTGCGCAACTTTCTAAGAAGTACTCGAAGAATGGCAATGTTTCCAAAGAACATCCTCCTGACTAATAGCCGTACTCACTGGGACCTGAAGTTCATGCCTGCATGGGGCTCATAGAACAGTCAGCTACAGCATTTCCGATAGATACTAGCTACTACCAAAGTCCATTGCGGCTTACACTGAA
>JNEK01002759.1:0-39739 GCA_000697295.1 Mucor indicus B7402
TACTTTTCTCGAAAGTATAATCTCTAAAGTTGGAAATCGAGCATAGAGTCAAAAATTGTAGATCACTGGTAAAGTTTGAAACACTAAGCATAGCATCTTTGACTTTTTTGTTAAATTGATCTCTGATGGTATCAGGCAAATCTTTTCGAAGGATTCTGGATAAAGAGACAGTAAAAGTTGCATAGGAGGGCTCAGAATCATCAGATTCTTCTTGCGATGTTGTTCGCTCTTGTACACCTTCTTGTTCAACCCCGCTCATTGGAGAACCACTTAATACAGATACGGTTGCAAATTGAGTACGTAAAGATGATAAAGAATCTGACGAGAGGTCTTCCAAGTTTGTAAAAGTGAACATTGAATAGTCAAGCGGATCCTGTGCTCCATTCTGGTTTTTCATATTGTTCATGATAACATCAAAGTTCGCTGCAACTAAGCGTTTGTGAAAGTCAACTGGTCGATAGTACTTTGCCTCAGCATACTGGATACAAATTTCAGAACGACACCTGGTTTTACTGCTGCCTTTCTATCTGCCTCTGAACAAATCCCCTTTGGCAATCTTGTAACATTTAACAAAGCCGTTTTCTTTTCTTCAAGCTTACTTGCTTTATTCAGGATATTTTTGATACTGTTTTTAATATTCAGTTCCATTTCATCGATAAACGCTATTTTCATTTTTTGAAGTTTATCTTTGGTTGATAGTACTCTTTGCCTTTGTACTTGTGGGTGCATCATAGCAGCTGTTGAGCTCTCTGGAAGTTCTTCAGTGCGGCTTCTCTTAGTGCCACGAACTTGAGGAACAATAACAGGTACACCAGTATAGCTAGATGTTTGCCATGCTTTTTTTCTAACTTTTGTAGTACTATATTATGCATATAAAGTGTTCAGATTTTTGTTCTATCAGTCAGTGGGTATAACTTGCGGCTTCTTTTCCATCAAATAAAGTATCTTTCAAGAGTAATATATAATAGATGAGAAAGAAATATCAATCAAGTTATCAGCCCATAATAACAATGAATATTCATTGTGTTACGATCTCCTGAAAATTTTATATTCGTTATTGTTCATATCAGTTACGATGTATCATTCTTGCAAATAAGTTATAAATGCAAGCTATCACGGTAAACAACCTTTATTAAAATATAGAACACTCAGATGTTTAGATTAACAACACAATGGTAATGCGTTTTAGCCAATCACTTTTAGTCATTATTTCAATTTTTAGCTATTTACTCGGGCACTACTAAATAGCAGGAGTATTTGTTCCAGGAAAGTAACTCGCTGAAATAACTGCTTAGGCTGTATCGATAATTACGTGAAAATTCCGAAACTATAACTTCTCGTTCATGAGGTAGATATCTGAGTTATACAGATAAATTATAAGCAGCAGTGGAAGATATACAATTAGGTAATGCCGCTTGCCAAAACAGGCCATCTATTCTCTCAACACAAAGGAAAGCGCCTTAGAACGCAATTCCTTTTACCAATCCCAAATATACTGTTTTCTACTTGATTTAGTCGTCTGTGAATCATTCATTTAAACAGAGATTCTATAAAAGATAAAATAACCTGCATAGAAGGGCAGTCAAAGTATGCTAAACATATTTGAAGCGTCTTTATTGGATGGGCCAAGTCTTTTTGACAAGAACTATAAAATTATCAAATATTCAAACTATTATGTAGGCATACTTTAGAAGAACAGCTTGGGGTCTTACTAGCATTAAGCAGAATGAATATTTCCCTTGATTTAGTCATTAAGTCTAGCAAGCTAATTTCAACAGGTATTCGTAAACGTGGAACCGAGGGAAGCCTTTAATCAATTTCGATCTCTCTCAATGCTGTTAAAAATGAGATCGAGGAGCGGGCTGTGAGGTGATATCTATATATACAACAACAAGAACTGCTTAGTGCTGCTTCATGTAAAATGCATAATCACTTGTGGGAATGTATAAGCTTCATCACATGTGATCAGAGTCATAAGTACATTACAATAGACAATATAATCCAATAGCATTTTACACAATGCACGTATCATTGATGCATATGATTTCTTTGTTAAAATATTATAAATCCACAGCTAGTTATTCGTCAACGAATTGACCAATCAGGACAGTCAGGTACCAGATGAGTCGTGTTTCACCATTATGTGAACACAGTTTTTAATTTTATGAAATACATGTAAATAAATGGCGTGCATAATGTATAGCCTTCTTTAGTACATCTCGTCATTTTATATGCAAGATTTCAAGTTTTTATGAATAGTCAACACTTTTGATTTAAAGAAGAACGAGCAAAGATCCACGTGAACTGGATTGGAAAAAGTTTGAAGTTTGGTACGCTTTCTTGTTTGTTTGAATTTACTAATGACTTGTTGTTTTTTATTCTCCCTTGCCGCTCTGCCCAACATGGTAAATTTGAACTTAAAATATGTCCAGCTAGATCTCGACCAGAAGGCTGTTATAATTGATTGCTCATCCACTTGATCTATTTTTCTCTAATCAAACCTATCAAGTTTGAACTGTCTGACATGACTCTGATCACTTATTTCAACTTGTCCCGGATAATCTAGTGTTTGTTTAATATCTGTAGCAAAAAAAAAAAAAAAAAAAAAAAAAAAAAAAACTGTTGACTACTGGTAGCAAAGCTATCAAGAAGAGCACTGAAGTTGTTGAGGCAATAGTTTGTGCAACTTCAGGTACTCCAGTTACTACTTGTCAGTCCTGCTATACTTACTCGATAATAATGTAAACTGGTATTGAATTTGTAGTTTTATATTTAGCTAATAGTTTTACTGTAGAAATTGCCGAGTGCTTCAACAAAAAGATCTGCAAGAAAGTTCTTTCCACTTTTTACAGAGAAAGAGAAGAATAGGTTACGCTTCCTTCTAATGTAAATCGCTTTGCTGGCTGAGATTATGTATTTAATCACAATAAAGGAAAGAGTGTTTTCATGGAAAAGATGAGAGAGGACTGTGTTTCCCTTCACAACATGAACAAAAGTGGTTTTTAGCATAATTACTGATCTGGTTGCTGTCCAACTTTTGGAAGAAGAACTGGAGTTACGATACTCTTGTGATTATAGTGCTTCTATGGCCATCGCGATGATGCAGGTTTTTCCCTCTCATCTTGTGTTTTTTTATTGTAGCCCTATCCTTTATATTGATCGATTTTTTAATAAATATTGTGCACTGTACAAGATAGACTTCATTTCATCACACTGATTCTGGTTGACCAAACACTTTCATATTGCAGTATATAATACTTTCACTTAAAAGACATGGTATCGTCTCATCCTAAGAGTAGCTAGCGCATCAGTACTGTTTTTCGACTTTTATACCAAACGTTAGCGCCACAATTTATAACTATAACACATAACTCCTCAATTAATCACTCTTCAAATTACAAAATGCAAACTTAGCGACGAAATTATGATTTTTGCTAAATGATAGAACACCTGCTCCAACAGGCAATTTTCATCTAAAGTAACAAATATTCTATGTGAAAAACGTAGAACAGCTGTTAACGTTGCTTTACCAGCCTGACATAAGAGTTAATAAGCTATTTTGCCCAATAGAGCCTTTTATTTCAGTAGTTGCAAATAGCGATATTCTTTTTCACTATATCTGGGTCGTATAAAATTGATGTTTTATCAAATTTAACTACTGGTATAAGGATTTGACTTAAAATAAGACTTGGAACTTTGCAATAACAACCTTGCTTCGTCTGCACAAAGTCATGTTGGCTTGAATCTGAATCAGATTTTATATCTTCTTCAACTTCTTCTTCGGAACTTGGATTATCAAATCCAACGTTTGGGGCGTCACGTAACAACAGTTGATTGACTTTGTGTATTATTGAAAGAGTGTTTCCTCATCTAGGTGGGGTCAACCAATTAACAGTAGAGGGTACAATAAGTCGACGAGAAAGAGGTGAGTGGGTGCGAGCCTGATGTCTTTTGGTGGCTTTGCTATAGTCTTCTGCTCTTTTCGCAAGCATCATTGCTTCAAGAGTGTGAGCCATCATTTCAACATCGTGTTGAAAGGTCAACAGTTTCTCCAGATCATTGATAAGCTTGCCAAACTGACCAATCGAAGATGGAGAAACAACCTCAAACTGTGGCTTAGTCGAAAACAGGTTACTTCCAACATGAGATATTTGAATGTTGAATCGATAAATGTAAAATAGGCTGTAAAGCGAAATAAGTCTCCATTAATTCTTGGCTAATTCTTGGTACACGTACTATTTTCACGTATTTTTACAAAAAGCCTGACGTGGATTTGCAAAAGGGATTTCTTGTAATTCGCTATTTGCACGCATTCATTACACACAGTAAAAGTATAAGAAGAGTACAACCGTTATTAAGGGAAAGCTTTCGTAGAGTCTTGTTTTACTTTCCATTGAGGAGCTCCCTTATCGAATGATATAAGCTCACATAAAACGTATAAAATAAGAGTAAACGTAAAAGAGTAACAATATGTTTCTTTGTTCTATGAATATGTCAATAAATAGGGTTCATTGTCTCAAGAACAGCTAGATATATTATACAAAAGATGCATTTAATGCTCAGTAAAGATTCAACAGAAATCTAAGTGCAATAAACGTGTGTATTTAGCAAAATCGCAATTTTTTGAAAAAGTACGTGAAAATAGTACGTGTACCAAGAATTAGCCTAATCCTTTATTTAAAAGTGAGGGAAGGATTCATCAGTCAAAAGTAAATTTGGTTTTAGTCTAATAAATATTGCTCTTGTTATAATTCAAGTTCAGAACCAATGAAATACATAGAATATTTTATATACATATGTGGTATTCTTGTCAGCTAATATGTATGCTTATATGATATTAGCATTTTTTTGTATGCTGTATGATATTGGCAGGCAGCTGTATTTAGGCGTAATCTAATTCTATTTATTGATTCAACCACATCATCAATTCTTTTCTCGTGATAAAGATAGGATCTAAGACCTAAAGAGGCAGCAACAGCAACCTTTTGGTAAACTACTGAACGTTCACCAAATAATATAACCTTCCCTGGTACAGATATCAAGACATGATCAATAGTCGTACTATATATTTGAAAGAGAAAAAAGAAATGCAGCATCTAATGAAGCTAGGTTGGGCCAATATTTTTGCTTGCTCATTTACAAGTCGGGCTAGATGGGTATATCCCATCGGCAAAGTAGTAACCTTTGTCGTAGGTTGCGATGAATAAATAGAGGAAGAAACGGACAGATGAATTTCTCGCCGGTTTTTTTCCATTGTAAAAAAAAAAGGTCCTTCAACAAACAGGAATAGAGAAAGTTTTGCCGTCAGCCAAGGTGATTTGGACGGTTTTGTTAGCATACATAATGCCCCAGTTAGCCTCTACGCCTTATTTGTTAAATGACCTAACACAGAACTTAAATTTTTTTTTTTTTTTTGTTTGTTTATTTAATACTTCTCACTCGCATTTTATTTTTTTCTTTTCCTTTTTCTCTTCTTTTTTTTTTTTTCTTTTTGTTATTTAAACTTTAAACAATGTCTGCTGAAGCTACTACTACCACCACTCCTGTAAAGACCGAAGAACCTACTCAAGTAGTTGAAGAAACTACAACTGCTCCTGCTGAGGAAACAACCGCTCCTGCTGAGGAAACAACTGCTCCTGTTGTTGAATCTACTACAGAAGAACCCAAGAAAGAAGAGGTTGCTCCTACCCCTACTCCCTCCAAGTCTTCCCCTACTAAACGTCTTTCTATCTTCCTCGGTAAGGCCAAGAATTACGTTGATAAGGTTGTTGAAAAGAAACCTGCTACTCCTGCCAAGAAGGAAGCCGCTACTACTACTGAACCAGAAACTGCTGCTGTTACTACTGAACCCGTTGTTGAAGAGCCCACTGAAGTTGCTGCTCCTGTTGTCCCAGCTACTGAAGAAACTGCCCCCGCTCCTGCTGTTGAAGAAGAAAAGCCCAAGAATGAAAAGCGTAAATCATTCTTGGGTATCTTCCGTGCAAAGGTAAATTTCATATCTTTTTTTTTTTTTTTTTTTTTTTTTAGCTTTCCTATCGTCGGATCAAATATTTTTAGTTTGATGCTCGTATGAAAGCGGACTTGAAATTATTCATGGGCGGTCTTCCCAAAGAAGGTTCATTGCCAGTCCATTGTCTGGTGCAACACCTTTTTTAGTTCTAGTAACTGTTGACCGAGCCTAATTTTTTTTTTTTTTTTGTGATCTACCTTTCAAGAGAATGGTTACTCAATTTTTATTATAGAGTCCTGTTCATAACAAGGAAGTTGAAAAGACAGAAGAGACTCCTGTTGCTGCTACTACCTCAGAAACTGAGCCTGCTACTGCCAATGTTGTTGAAGAAGAAGTTAATCAACCTGCTGCTGTTGAAGAAGTTGCCCCTAAAGAAGAAACACACAAGGAAGCTCATCATAAAGAAAATGTTATTGATTCTATCAAGAAGGGTCCCCTCTCCAAGTTCTTTAACAAAAAGAAGGAAACTGAACATCCTAAGGAAATTGTAGAAGCTACTACTGAAACTACCACTGCCCCTGCAGAAGAAACCGTTGCTACAGAACCCGTTGTTGAAGCTGCTGCCCCTGAAACAGTTGGTAAGTCAAAATATATTATATTTATAAATATTCCAAAAGATAGTGCATCTTTACAGGATTAGGAAACACATGTGAACATGTGTAACTAATACATGATGCTTCTTAAACTCTTTTGATGAAAGAACGATGTAGACTAATAAATAATATAGAAGAACCTGTTACTCCTCCTACTGAAGAAAAACGTGCAGGATCACCTTTAGGCCGTCGTTTCACACAACTCATTCGTGGTTTCACTACCAAGAAGAAAACACCTGCTACTGAAAAGAAGGAAGAAGTTACTGCTGTTGCTGAGGAATCCAAGACTGAAGAACCTAAAGCCGAAGAACCTGCCAAGGTAGAAGAACCTGCCAAGGTTGAGGAACCCGTTGTTGAAGAACCTAAAGTTGAAGAAGTTCATCTTTCCAACCCTGCTGTTCAAGCAGTTGCTTAATTTCTTATCAAATCATAACAAGTGATCGATGTGTATCTAATTACTATAACTCATACTCATCATCATAATTTGGCATATTATATATTTATTCTTATAACCTTTTTACTTTTTAATTAATATAATTAATTTTTCTCCGGCTATTATAAGGTGGTATGATTATTATTATTAGATGTTAAAGGTACACTATCAAATACGTGTAACAGTTGTGTGCTACAATTTCATCATCTATTCCTGTACTACACTGTAGACTTTTTTTTTAAATAGTTTATTTCTGCAGCTATTGTTATAAAGTTTAAAGTCAAAAGTATTGATAAAGGTAGAGAACATGCATAATAAGATAAGCTAATATCGTCATTGTAGTTCACAAATGAGTGCATATAGAGTACAGAATTCTAGATTTTCAAATTGTAGCACTTTTGAGATCACAAATCATAAATATAGAAATTCGCGCTTATATTAATACCCTGGTATGATCTCATGTCAACTACTTTTATGAACGACGTGATTATTTTATTTTTACATGTGCATAATGACCAAGTTGGTGGAGGAACTTTTATTTTTTTTTTTTTTTTTTTGTTGCGCAGTATATAATACTACCAAGAAAGTTTTTTTATCATAGACACTTCTTTCTACGCCTTTGTAAGCGACTTTCGAGTCAAAGTACATCATTTACCCTTAGACCTTGTACAAATGTATTACATCACCCGTTCATATTTACCTTTTTTAAATATGGTCATGGAAATACGTTCTTTAAACTAGTGACTTATTAATATGTTTGATAAACGATCGCTCTTTTCATAACCCAGGTAATAATCACAGTTACAGTTTAAAATAAATAATTAGACAATTTCAATTTCAGTCTGGACGCTTTTTTTTTTTTTTTTTTTCGAACAGGATCAGGCTTTTTTCTAAAAGGCAATTTTATTGATTTATAGTCATTTAAGATGTAACTTCTTCTTGAGACGCTTGTATGTCTAATCCACACTTGCAATCCGCAACATTAACTGATAGACAAGCGTCAACAATACATGGTGTGAGCTTGGAGTTAGTCTCTAACAGATCACGCTTGGTATTGCTTTTAATGTTAGCCCAACATTCTTCAATAGGGTTTAAAAGTGGGGAATAAAAAGGCTTTTAGTCAGTTTTGTTAATGATATCTTACTACGAATTCGAATTCAACGAGTTTCATTTTATGATATTGTGAGATTGAGGTTCAATGTATTACTGTATGTCTGCACAAATAACAAACTCAACATGTAATAAAGATCAAAGTGAGGCATTAAGAGCAACTTGTTAGAAAGTACAGCAAGAGCAAACATAGTTTCGATAAATCAACTTGGTTATTTTATTAAAAGATCTACAACTGTTTTTTAGCAAATCCATGCTGTTTGTTGATCTTCCCCTCTCGGACCCCTTCCATGATATCTAAAGCAACTTTTTTGGTCTCTTCTTTAGTATATGTACTTGAGATTTTTCCTCGAATAGATACAAGAAGGCGAATAAGTGACGCAAAAGCGCTCCTTTCATTTTCTTGTCATAATTTTTGCCTTTGTCTAACTCATATCTGCCATTTAAGAACAAATTTAACCTTTATGGACAACTTAAATATACGCTATAAGCATAACGTCTATATATTTACGTGAGAAACTTCAAGACATTTAAAGTTCAAGAATAAACGAAATTTTCACACACTGACTTATGGATATTCTACGTTTTTTTTGTAAAAGCTACGAGATACACGGGCAATCAATTGAGCCTATTTCTACAGCTCAAAGTCATTATGAGTCTACAAAACTACGTATAACTGACAACTTGGATTAGTTTAATACAATGAATAGTCTTTAAAATGGGGTTGTCTAACTTAAAGCCTGTGACCGTGAACTATAAATTAGGGACATTAGTTTTTCCAAGCTACTTTTACGTGTCTTTCTACTTATAATTCATGATGACAGAAACAGGGACAATAATTGACAGAATATCCGACAGTACCAACATATTCCTTATCAATGGTGGTCTCGAAACAACATTAATGTATAAGCACAAAGTAGATGTTCCTTATTTTTCGTGTCTAACCTTGTTTGAAAACGAAGAAACCAAAAAACTCATCTATAACTACTATGTCGATTACGTTCAACTCGCTCAAAAAAACAATGTGTATTATATATTAGACACTCCCACCTGGAGGTTCAATAAAGACTGGGGAACGAAACTGGGATACAACGAACAAGACCTTGTCCAAAAAAACAAAGATGCTATAGGCTACCTCTCTGATCTAAAGAAGACCTATGATAAAGTGCTGATCAGTGGAAAACTCGGTCCTAGACGTGAGGGCTATTATATCACAGAAAAAATGTCTACAGAAGAAGCTAAAACCTACCATTCGGCACAAATCCAGACCTTTGCAACCATAGATACTATAGACATTGTCACTGCTTCCGCCATGAATTATCTTGAAGAAGCGCTTGGTGTTGCATTAGCCGCAAAAGAAGCCTCTATGCCATTAGCCATTAGCTTCACTTTAAACCATGATGCTAAATTGCCTTCTGGAATGACAATCGAAGAAGCAATCACGACTATTGATAAAGTGACTGAATGCTACCCTAAATACTATTTGATTAATTGTGTCCATCCCATGTACTTTATTGATTTGTTTAAAGAAAACAAAAATGAACATTGGGTAAAGAGAATTAGGGGAATGAGACCCAATGCTTCAAGTAAATCGCACGAAGAACTAGAAAAATTGACAACGCTAGACACTGGGGATATGGATGAATTAGCAGATTATTGTAAAGAAGTTAAAAAGACATGTGAAAAAATGAACATTTTTGGTGGCTGTTGCGGAACGTATGTGGATCATGTAGAATGTATCTATAACAAGATTAAGACTGTATAATGCAAATAGATGAAATTGTAGAACACTATATCATGGGATGCAAAAAAAAAAAAAAAAAAAACTTCAGTAACCTTAGTAGTTTAATGAGCTTGTTAAAAAAATAAATAAAATTTGCAGTTCATACTGATACTTTGTTGCAATATATACCTTTTACTTTTCTCCTTATGACATGCCTTTTTGTACTCAATGTTTATAGCAAATAAACAATATTAAGGACTGCTATTGGCTGCAAACTTTATTTCTTAATAAGAAATTTTAGGTTCTGCTGCATGCCAATTCATCAAAACACGCCTTTCAGGGCACATACAATAAACATTAAATCGCGTAAATGAACACAAAGATAGTATCGCGTGATACGGGTGTTACATATATATATATATACTCTTTTTTCTTTCCCTTCCCTCTACTAGAGCTCTTTTCTTGAAAAATTATTAACACTGAAGCACTTCGCATATTTTTTTTTTCCCCAATCCTATCTTTTGTTCTCGTTGAAAAAAAAATTTTTTTTTCTTTTAATTAAAATTTTTGCTTTCAACCTGTCTTGTTTATTTCTACACTCATTTTATATATAAGACTGAAATGAAGGTCAAAATTACCATTTCTGAGCCTGCAGAAGCTATAGATCCCTTTGTTACTAACTTGGCTTCGTACATTGCAAAGAGCAAACGTGCACTTGTAGTGACTGGCGCAGGCATATCTTGCAGTAGTGGCATTCCAGTATGGCCTTTTCTTAATTAGAACATTAGCAACTCAACACTCAATGAATTCCTTTTTTTTTTTTTTTAGGATTTCCGTTCTTCTGATGGCTTATACAATCTTGTTAAACAACGACACCCTGATACAGTTTTGCGTGGAAAAGAGTTGTTTGACGCGACATTGTTTCGTAATGAAAAAACAATCAAGTGTTTCTATACCTTTATGGCAGAACTTCGATCCTTAATACTTGGAGCTTCGCCTACAGCCACCCACGAATTTATTAAATCGCTTACTAGCAAAGGTCAGTTATTGCGCTGTTATACTCAAAACATTGATTTTTTGGAAGACGAGCTTGATATCCCTCATATTCAACTCCACGGAACGATGAAGCAAGTGCGATGCACACTCTGTAGCGCTACTTTTGATTTCTCTGACGAACACGAATCTTCTTTCCGCAAAGGTATTGCTCCTGCATGTCCTCAATGTGAATCTTTTGATGCTGAAAGAATGAGACTTGGCAAGCGTCAGTTGGCCATGGGTACACTCCGCCCCGCTATTGTTCTATACAATGAAGAGCACCCTAACGGTGAGACTATTGGTC
Source organism: Mucor indicus B7402 (assembly GCA_000697295.1). Lineage (NCBI taxonomy): Eukaryota > Fungi > Mucoromycota > Mucoromycetes > Mucorales > Mucoraceae > Mucor > Mucor indicus. Next base: position 11,209 of record JNEK01002759.1, read on the forward strand.
AGCTGCAGGTCAGCGACTTGAAGAAAAAGCCTGATTTAATGATAGTGATGGGGACTTCCCTTAAGATCCCTGCTCTCAAAAAATTTATCAAGGAAGCCGCTCGTGCTATCCATTCAAGACCTGGAGGCTGTGTCGTTTTTGTCAACCGTACAAGTCCAACAAAAGAATGGGACAAAGTGTTTGACTATGAAGTTTTGGGCGACTCTGATGAATGGGTGGAGCTTATGAATTCTAAATTGGCTGATGAGAAATTAATGACTCAAACCGCTAACAAATTAAGACGTATGGCCAAAGATACAACAGAAGAAGAGGATGAAGATGATAAAGAAAACAAACCTGCCAAGAAGAAAGGCAAAAAGGGTACAACAATTACCATCAAATCATCCAACTCGAAGCGCGCACCTCTCAAACGAACACTATCAAAATCACAAACTACCTTACAAGACTATGCTATTAAACGTAGACTTGTTACTAGAAATACAAGATCATCTACGAAGAAAGTCTAAATATGCTAGAATGTAAAAAAAAAAAAAAACTCACAAAGCAATTTTATTTATAGATAACAACGAGCTTTCATACAGCACTTATAATATATATATATATAATAAAACCTTAATATGGTCTTCTTAATATTGCACCCACAAGCTAACTCGTTGCTCCATAAATGATCTTTGCAACTAGAAAGCACAACACTAGTGTTCTGAAAAGTGGTCTCTAACTATCGATCATTTCTTTGCTTTTTTCAGTCTTGATTTGTCTTCTTATCCCCACGCCATTTTATGATGCTACTCATTGTTTGATAACCATACGCACAATAATTGCTTTAGCTCTGTAAGTATAGACTTTCGTTAAAGAAATAAACAAGAGTACAACCAACAACTTACTATAGGAACATGCACCCTAGAAAACAATAAGGTCCCTTTGTTCTTTTTTAATGACAAGATGTGAACACTCCAAAGAGTATATTGACAATTTGCTCGATCAACTTGGAGACAAAACCGCCGTCCACAGGTTTTTAAACGACAGACACATTAGCGACAGTAATTTCTTCATATATTAGTGCAATATAAACTGTTCGACTTAGGTAAATATGAATATCTGTTTCGTCCGAATTGAAAGCGGAAATATGACTACTGTATTCAGTTAAATACAACTTATGACAATATTTTTTATTTATAATTTTTTTAATGTTTATGTAATATTATGTGGAAGATGTGGGTAAATAATCGTGTTTTTTTCAGTTTTAGGGTACTTTAAGGGCGAGCGCCAACACCACCAGCGCGATCGTAGACAAGTTGAGCAACCTTGAAAGCAAGATCGTCGGTTTCAGTACGAGTGGCGGCCTCAGCATAAACTCTGACGGCATCCTCGGTACCAGAGGCACTATTTTTCATTGTTAGGCCTTTAACGAATTGTAAAAAATTTTTAGAAACTTACCGGACAAAAGAACGACCATTGCTGTACTTTGCAACTAAAGCATCAATCTCAGCTTGAAGACCAACAGGCTCAACCAATTGACGTTCAGCATTAGTAGTCTTGAAGATGTGTCTGTCAGAAACAACGACCTTAACAAGACGGTTAGGAAGGTCAGTGTAAGCTTGATCCCATTCTTCCAATGACCATTGGCGGCTAGTGAGAATAGCTTCCACCAAGAGCATATCAGAGATGGCATCACCGACAGTTTGATTGATGAGCTCAGTCAAAGCAGCGAGTTGACCAATGGCTTGTTTTTGAGCAGGAGTTTTACTATGAGCGAAATGTTAGTTTACTATATAAAGTGGCAAGTCTTTTGTTTGTTGTTCTTACGCTTCAGCTGTCTTGATTGTGTTGAGAGCAGCAGGGCTGAAGAGGACAGTACCGTGACCATTAGCTTCAAAGTAGACGCCGACATCATACTTTTCAGCCTCGTGGTGAAGATGCTTAACACCAGTGGACACGCAAGAAACTGGGACGTTCTTTTTTTTAAAAAAAAAAAAGATGATGTCATTAGTATTTCTGTAGCCAACACATTGGTAAATTACGTACCAAAACCTTTGTGAGATAGTTGGTTGAGCTACCATTAGCATATGCAGTTTGAACAACACCGACCTTAATGGAGTTGATACCAGCTTCTTGGACGAGTTCAGCGATAAAAAGAGCAGCAAGACCAGCGATCTTATCACCATCCAAAAGTCTGAAAGTACCGTCTTCAGTAACATAATAATAGACAATACGGTCAGCATCACCATCATAAGAACAGCATCTGTCACCGGCCTTGATGCTGATACTGGGAGGAGCACGTTGTTGAGTTTTAACGTAGTCGGCACCACACTAAAAATAAATTATCAATTTCTAATCTGCCTTTCATTGATTCTTGTCATACTCACGTTTTTGTTTAATTGGCCCAAGCCGGTGATGTTGTCGTTAACAACACTAACAGACAAAACATCAGTGGAGGTGAACTTGACGAGTTCACGAAGCTTGGGGGCACCAACACCATTAGCACAATCAACGTGCAAAGTAGACAAACGAGGCTTTCCTTTCTAGATAAGTGGCTAATTTTAGACACGCGATTTCTTTGTCGGAATAAGTTGTGTGAAATACTTACGACAGCAGTGGCAAAGGCAGAGGTCAATTTCTTATAATAACCTTCTTCGGTGGGTTCACCATAAGCATCGTTTGTACCAGCAGTGTTGATACAACGAACAAGGTAGTGAAGCATAGGTGTAGTCTTCAAGCCAAAGTTAGTGCTTTCAGTACCAGATACCTTCAAACCGAGTTCAAGACATTTGACTAGTTCAGGGCAGCTAGGTCTATTGGCGTGTTTTAGTTTAGTTTTTTTTAAACTGCATCGACAAAACAAATAACTACCTAGTATCATGTGCATAAATAACCTTAGAAGGAGTTTCGACATTAATTTTGTTTTGGGCAATAACATCTTCGACGACTTGAACAAGACTTTCACCATCTTTAGCGTTGGCGAGCTTTGTGGCATATACTTCCCAAGATTGCTCCAACATTTCACCACGAGGATCAACAAGCTTAACACCGTTATCCTGTTGTCGAAGAAAAGAAAAAGGTCAAGATGTTGGAATGTCGACCAAGAATTGTCTTTTTTAAACTTACCTCTTCAGGGTTGTGTGAAGCAGTAATCATGACACCAATAGTAGCACCATTAAGCTTTTTTGAACGCAAAGCAGCCAAGATAGCTACCTTATACATAACAGAACCCAAAACGTTTGCCCTACAAATACGTTACAACACGTAAAACAGAATGAAATAGGGGTACAAAATACTTACTTTGAACGGAAGCCAGCAGTACCATAAGTATATACAAAGCTTTCGACTTCGTGGGGGATAATGTTGTTTTTAATAGCAGCTGTATCAAAGGACATCTTGTATTGTTTTTTAAAAAAAAAAAAAATAAAAAGGAGAAAAAGAAACTTTGCGAAAAAATAGAAAAGTAACGTTTTGTTTCAGCAAACAGATTTTGAAGAGCCGAAAAAAGGGACCCTATTTGTTGGGTGCCAAAATTAGAAATAGAAGCCATGCAAGTGCCTGATTCCGAGGTTGAAAACCTTAATACTTAAGTGGTATGCAAGCGCTTTGTAATATCAAGCTCATTATTTTCAAATGAAGACGCGTGAAATTACTATAATGAATCTTTTAGATTGCAAATTCTTAGCTCAGGATGATCACGATGTTGACTTTAAATAGCAGCAATACTAAAAACTCATCTCATCGTTTAAGCGCGTGTTCCTGTTTTTAAAACTTGTTTAAGAGTATATTTAAAGTTATTTACTAAGAAGCGACAATTACCAGCAATTGGGTCTTAAAAGTGGTAAATTCTTGTAATGTGAATATTTGCTATTTACCATGATATATTACCACATACTCAATTGAAAGAGTCTGGGCTCGAACATATTTTTGTCTGATATTACCGATATGTGATTAATACACATGAGGCATACCATATATATTAAATGTCAATTGTGTAGCAACATCTGTGTTAATACTCTTGCATACTTTTATCCAACTAATAGCATAATCCTTTCACTACTCCAACTCCAATATAGCCGAGACTAAGAATAGTACGTGCATACATATTAAGTACAAATAAGGCTTTTGTAAAACTGAATTTGAGAATAAATACAAAACAAGAACCACGGCAGAATTCACACTATTCGATTACCTGTCTCTTTCTACTTTTTTTTAAAAAAAAAAGTATGGTCAGCTTTTCATTCTACTACACGATAAGGCTAATCTAAAGTTTATCATACTATGACATTCGTACTTCGAAGGGAAAAAACGCCTGAAAAAAAAAAAAGCTCACATAAAGGAAATCTAAAACGTTCTATATTGATTATCGTAAAATATAAATAACAAGGTGGCTCTGCATCCGAGGAGCAACAGTACATAAACCTAGAATAAACAACTACGTGAAACGATTTTTCACGAGCATTTCGGACAAGCTAAAAAGAAAATGATTGCAATCAGGCAGTCAATTCAATTAAGCACTTTGTAAAAGTAAACATATTGATTTATCGATTATTCGTAAATAATTAAAAAAAGACAAAAGTTACAACAAAATTCAAGTTACTCTTTTATTCGATATCGAATATGAAGATATATATATGATTTCATTTATAATTTCCCAAGTGCTATGTGGATTAATTGCCGAAATAATAATATAGCCAACATGAAGCTATTGATTGATCATATATAGTACTTTCTAGGGCAAAGTTGCCAGGTTATTAAAGCTGGAATACTTTTGCAACCACAAAAATACGTATTGTATTACAGTTTCTAATTTATGGTGACGGATCACTATAGACAGTTAATATTTAGCAGTAACGCAGGCTTATAGAATTCAAATTTCATCAAAATTAAGTATTATATGGATCAGTTTACCTCCTAAATTTGATTTATTCAAGAATCTATTAAGAGAAGAGCAATTTATTTTCTTTTCCGTTGTTAATGGCGTAAAAAGCGTACTTGAAGGGAAAAAAAAGTGCAAAATCAAATTGATCACGTGATGTCACGTGATTATAAATTTTTGCTTTATAATTTTTTTAAAAGTTCTCAAAAAATGTGGGAGAGATGGCCGAGTTGGTCTAAGGCGTCACGTTAAGGTCGTGATCTCTTCGGAGGCGTGGGTTCAAATCCCACTCTCTTCACTATTTTGAAAATTTTTGTGGTGCGTGTAGTACTTGCTTATTTTGGTAATTTTCGACCACCCGTTCTTTTTTGGCTGCTCCTGGTACTTCTTTCCACCCAAGGTTAAACAGAATTGTTGCCTCTTGTGTTCTTCCATCTGGGCATTGCTCCCCTCAAGTTTGGCGTACATTTCGGACATTAGCCCTGCCTCACAAAGTGGTTACATGCTGGCGGCGTTTACTAAAGGATAGTATTGGTACTCAAAGTTATTTCCATAATTTGAACCCTCAATATTGGCCCTCCTCTAGTTGCAAGCTATGTAATCCACAAATTAAAGACACTCATCATTTTTTTCGTCTCTTGTCCCAAAAAGTGGTCTCTTTGGCAAGCTGCTGGTACTCACTTGTGTTTGGCGTCTATATTCACTCGTCCAGAAGAACTTTGGTGTATCCTTATATCTCTCCACAATCTACACGGTGTACCAGTTCCATCCGAAATTTTGGTCCAAATTAGCTGTGTGCTAAACGTCCTTTGGTTGTCACACTGGCATTGCGTGATCCGTAACCATGTTTGGTCACAGTCAGCGACTCTCTCCATGCTGTCTTCCTCTACCCCGCTCTCGATTACTTTGAAGAATGTTCTCTGGTTAACCTACTGTACCTCCCATGACGTAGAATGGTCTCGTCCAGCAGCGCTTTCTTTGTTGTTTACTACGCTTTTCATTACAGTTATGTATCCTCAAAGCCTGGAACCGAGTGACTAGTAGATTCAGTCACGGTCTACTTTTAAGTGAGTATTGTAGTGTGCTATTTTGTAAGTTTTATACCTTTCTGTTACTGGTAAAAAACAAGACCTAGCCTGAACATTACAGCGCGCAATATTTCTCTAAAAATTTAATTAAAGAAGCCACAAAAGCTTTGTCACAAACACTTCCGTAAACGCGTACTTCTTGGAGATGTTTCTATGTTTTCTAAATTATTTATTATTAAGGATATTATGTACAAAACTTTTAATTTTAGGTATATCTAAGTTTAATGAGGGAGAGTAATATTCTCTATGGTTCTGAATGTCATTTAGGTAATCTAACAAAATACACAGTGTCCCTTGATCATGTCTATTTTAAATGAGTGAGTAAAACATAGTAAAACGATCAAGTTCATTTACTTTTCATCAGCTTCTCGATTTCTAATCAAAACTTCTTTTATCTAAAGTACAAAGGACATTAGTACTGTCGCAAATTGAAAACATAAAGTATTTATACCATTGATAGTTTCTGGTCAATGCTTAAAATATCAACAAAATGAAAGATACATATCACAAAACAAGAGGTAATAAATGCATTGCCATTTAATAAAGTGCTCCATGAATTTGATAAAAATGCTTCTTTTCCTATGTTAAAGCATCAACAGTTATACGCTTTAAAATAAAATTCATTCAATACCTTTGCATAGTTGTAACCAACTTTCAAAATAAACTAGTGAACTTGATTCTCGGTGGTCTAGTGAGGGACATATAACCCAGTTGATTAATTTAACAAGTGCATTGATCTATTATATGCCTAGTTAGCCAGTCTTTTGGTGAGATCATTGTCATAAGGATTAGTGATTTACATGAAAAGACCATGGTTCTCCAGATATTTGCCACTCAATCAATGAATAGACACATGCAAATATATAATGTCGTGCAGCCAAAGTTAAACACCAGGCAGTATTTCTTCTCTGTTTAACACCATCTAAAGGACCAGAATAGATGTAATTCGATAGTGTTGTGTAAACAATACTGTATTGTGTTATCTGAAAAGATATTGACTTATATTTAAACATATCTTGAACCGAGTCTTTAAGAGAAGTTGTCATAATGTGATAAAGACATCCTGTAAGTCGAGCAATTCGCCAATCATAGAAGTGGATGGTATAATGAGAAAAAGTGTCAAGCAATATATTGGAAAGGTATTTCGACTTATTTGTTAGTTGTATGAGTGAGTCGTTGCTCAAATCTTCTGTAAGCTGATTAAAGCTTAATGTGGCTTGTCGTTCCGTATAAGTCTCGAGAAGATTCAGTATCTCTAGTTCGTACAATGATTTGTAATGCATATAAAGCCTAGCCATTTTGCTTTAATACAGATTTGTCTTTTCTTTAAGCAACCCACTTACTTTATTTTCAATGTGTCTTCCCAGTTCAAATAAAGTTTTCGAAGTGCCCCATTTGACGGATCTGCAATTTTTGCGATGAATATATCTGGTATAAGTTGTACTTGAGGATCGAAATGCATTGTATCTACCACTGTATTAGGTAGTGCTAATGAAAAAAGTTGTGTTATAACAGGGCCAGCTTCTTCTAAATGAATAAGTCCTAAACATGTATTTAGTAGGCGTGTAATGGTATCCTCCTAGCAATATATATGTATTAATACAACTATATGTGTAGAACCCAGTAATATTTTTACTGTAAGAGAATTTTGTTTAAGACGTAGAAGCTCTGATATTTTATCGACTAGTATGTTATTATCTTGATGCTGCACACATGAAGCGTTTACAAGACGACGCATTCGGGTAATACACCAGTCTGAATTTCTATTCTATGTCAGATTCATGCTGTTGACTCTTTGTTATTTTCGATAGCATACTTTCCAAATTTTTCTAGATTTGGAGCCTGGTTTAAGTCTATTTTGCTATATTCTAGTAGGCAGGAAAGCAGTGCCTTTGCAATGTTAGGGTCATAGCCAATGTAGGGATGTGTCTAAGTTTGTCAATATAAAGTAACAAAAAAAGTAAGGACTATAACATTACTGATGCTAAAGTTAACGTTGAGCCAGCTCTAGGGTATTTCTCAAAACAGGCTTCAGAGTTCTTTAGTTCTTTTAATGACTACGATGAACCTCAGAAATTTTAGTGATCTCTCAAGTTTTTATCTTCTGAAAATTCACCTCTAATAAATGGGATAGAAATTCTAAAACAAATGAGGTGTTTTGAACGATATGTATTACATTGTTCTTGCTAATCTCCAGAATGTCTATAAATCGATCCCATTCTAATGACATTTCAAAGTTCTGAATTTAGAAAAAAAAAAAAAAAAAAAAAAAAAAAAAAAAAAAAAAAAAAAAAAAAAAAAGGATATGCTCTTCCCCGTTCAAAGTCACATTTTTTATTTTTAGTGAAACGAACTTCCTTCGTGTATCCTTTCACCACGTCAATGGAAAAAAAATAGATACAAGATGTACATTTGTCAAAAACTAGCGACAAGAACACAAGACCAATGCACAATTGTCACACATACGCGCAGAGAATAATTAAGCTAGGCAGAAAAAGTGGCATGAAATTTATTATAAAAAGAGTAAAGCATGAATTATTCGTAGTTTTTTTTTTTTTTTTTTTTTTTTTTTGAACAAAAATAAAGCTTACAAAAGGTATTATATAAAGAAGTAGAAAATCATAAAGCAAGACTTAAATAAACAAATAAAAGTATAGTATAGTGTTTAGGATGTTTGTTGTGGGATCACTGGACCAGGGTTATATTTTCTTGGTGGATCACCATAGGGAGTTGATGGGTTTGAGTTACTTTGATAAGTGGGTTGTGAAAAGTAAGAGTTGTTTGAAAAGGGTTCCCTGGCACGGTTCCAATCGTTAGCCATATAATGTGATTCGTTTGCTTTATGATCAGGCACATTATTGTTGCTGTGATAAAGATCAGGCGAGGATGTTTCAGATGAAGAGGGGTCAGATGACATACCAGGAGGAACCATGTAGGATGGTTGTTGGTTTGTGTTGTTGTGGTTGGGTCGAGGAAGAGGGCCGCCGGTAGGTGTAGGAGGCATCATGCCAGATTGTATGGGGGCGTGCATAGGACTGAAAGGTGAATAATTAACACCAGGATAAGGGGGGTAAGGATAAGGTGAACCATATTCTCCACCCATGACGGCAGGTGGAGTCATAGGTGGTCTAGGGAAAGGTGCAACAAATCTGTTATCTGTTGGCGATAGTTGTTGTTGAGGAGGGGAAGATAGATGTGATATATTGGAGTCATATTTATCGTGATTATCCGAGTAATGACCAGGACTACGACCACGTACAACTAGAGGAGCAGATTGGCAAGATGCCACCTTCACTCTTCTATGACCACCTTCAATCTCAGCATATAAATCCACCAAGCATACATAGTATTGTTGAGCAGCGCGTCTCTTACCATTATTTGCTGTAGCTGTCTTGAATTGAATTCTTTCAAATGTAACGATACTTTGATTCCCACCCACAGAGCTCATACTCAAGTTTCCACCAGGGATAATGGGTTTGGGAGAGGGTGTTGTTTGGGGGCCTTTGTCGCGCTTTGGTGTGTGTTGAACTAGATCAATTTTTTTATCTCCATTTGATACACGAGCAGAAATATTCATAGAGAAGCCATATACAGGATAAAAAACACCATTCTCTTCTACAAGACATTGTGCTTCATGTTCAGAATAATAATGATTCAAACCATGAATAGAAAAGGCACCGCTCACTTGGAAATAATTACGACGATAACATGTCCAATCATTGTCTGCTAAAAAGAAACCTCTATCCATCTTGGCTTGAATACGAGCAGTTAAACTATAATAATAACATTATTAAAAATGGGTCCCAGTATGTCATTTAATATTATTTACAGTGTTGATCTGTCCATTGCATATAAATTGTCTACAGGCTTTGTAGAACTAAAGAAAGGCCCCAATTCAGTAGAGAAGAGATCACTTCTACCTCTCTTGCGATTCATGACAGCCTGGCCATAAGGTGAAGTTGCTTGAAAGGGTGATGTAGGATACCCTGAGTGTTCTCTTTTAGGTGAAGTCATCACATTAGGGCGAGGTGTTCCAGGTTGAGAGAGAGCCATCATACTAATAAAAAGAAACAAGTTAGTGTATATGTTGAAGACTATTTTTTTTTTTTTTGAATTTTACCCAGGTAATCTTGGATCTGATTCAGATTTTCCAAAGTTATTAGGAGAGGTAAGACTACATATTTTGTGATTAGATCGTTGGTTACAAACATTTGATGATATTTGAATGAAACTTACGCAGGAGGGCGCATTGAATTCTGATAAGGTTGAGGGTAATCCATTGAAGGAGAGTAGTGTACTGGACTGGTGGTAGTATTTTGTTCATTTACTTGAGACAAGTGCCACTCTTTACTGTTGTCTGTTGAATTCATTGTATGTAGAAAAAAAAAAAAAAAAAAAAGGAATTAAAAAAGAGAAAAGCTTTTTTTTTTTTTTTTTTAAAATAGGAAAAAAATGCCCTTATCCAGATTCTTTTTTGTTAATTTGGGTGAGATTCCGAGGATTTTTTTTGGATGAGGAGGCAAACTTAAAATTTTATGAGGCTAATCTATATTTAATAGAGAATTATACATGAATCTTTATATTATTCATTTACTGCTTTGTTAAAGGTTAGTTTAGTATACAAGTTCATGATTTTTTGCCAGAATTTTTAAGTTAAAGACAAGTTTAAAAATAAAATTGCCACTAAAAGGTTAAGCGGGATTTAATGAACAATAATAAAGTTGAGGGGCAGTGTGAGTATTGAGCGTGAAAATAAAAAAAAGCGGGTATTTTTTGAAAAGGTATGTGTTCTCCTTGTGTTTTTACCAAAGAGATCTGCATAGTGAAACAAATTATATTAGTAAACAATAAAAAAGATGGACGTGCGCTTAATGTAAAGTATCAGAACGAGTGCATTAACTCCAAAATAGGTTCTGTAACACATTTTTTTATTAAAACATGCTTCTTTCCAACGAAGGCGAAAGACTCCTTAATTCTACGCCACTCGATAAATCTAACTTGATTTTTATTAGTCAATAATTAGCTAATAAATTCGCAGTAAGAGGTTCTTTAAAAGTACATAACCTCCAAAGCTGGTATTTTTATTTTTAGTAAAAGAAAGTTAAATGCGCGGTAATTTATAAAACTTCTCCGAAAAAAGAACAGTAATAAATTATACATCTTAGATTTCAGGGGAACTTTATAGCAGCAAAAGAGCCACGTTTTTTAAAGTTATTATGAAACCGATATGCAAGTATATAAATGAAATATTTGTTGTCAATAAAGTACTATTAACCTGCTGTTGAAGAAACTCAGTTTAATTTCTTTTGCATAGAGATTTACTCCAATAAAAACTTACCATTCTTTCGGAATATCAAGAAAGATTTGCAAGGATGTAATGCAGCAGCTATATAATTTTTATTAATGTTCCAGTTGATTTCCGTTTAACAGTTAAACATAATTAAATACAACACGATAGAGCTTTATTTAATATATATATATATATATATACACTATAATGTACATAAAAGAGCATTACAAATGCCTTCTTGGAGTAATAAATTTTGTTGTCTTGCTTCTTGCCTTTGTCATCTTGACTTCAACTTGGTTTCCGCCAACATCGACTAAAAATTTATTACCACTTTTTATTCCGTGGCCAGAAGGTACTTTACTTTGTCGAGGGTCATCCTCTTTACCCCCAACAGACAAGTACCCATCTTCGACAATGCTTCGAGGAGGAGGAGGAGACAACGAAGCTCTTGAAGGCTTGCTGCCTGGAGTCACATCACCTTCCAACAAAGCATGGTCTCGCAAAAACTGCGACAACTCGACCCAGCCACCGCCCACTCTCACCATCACCATTCGGCTTCTTAGGATACGACAATACGCCAACTTGGGATTCACATGTCCAAACCAGTATTTACCCACTTCTCCAGGCACCATCTTTACTTTTATCTTGTATGGACAATCATTCACAATATCTCCAAGAGCAACATCAAGATCATTTTTGGGATCAGCTATATAAGTCTCGGGTATGGGCGACCTCATTGTTGTCACTCTAAGTCTCTGCTGTTGTGCTGCTGCCTGACGTGCATTCACTCTTCTTTCAACAGGTGAAATGGTGCCACCAACCGATCTTCTTGCTTGTGCTCTTGCTGCAGTAGCTGAAAGTGCAAAAGGAACTGGTGTTGTTGTCGCTTTCATTACTCGAGGTGTAAGCGACATTGGCTTTGGTGTAGGTGGTGGTTCAACTGCTAGAGTTGCCTTGACATCAGCAACTTTCTTCGCCATTTCTCTAAGAATACCTTCCCCTGCATCTGGCAATGAAGAACTAGATCGCTGAGACTCAATAAGTTCTAAAAGCTTTGATTTATGAGCATCGCTTTCTTTCTGAAGTTGTTGCCATTTGTTGTTAAGGTGGTGAAGACAGTCTACCACACGGGAATTTTCTTTCATGTTTTCTAAAACCTCCTTTGCTTCATCAAACAGAGCCTTGATTTTTGGTTCATAATACTGGTAACGTGTATCCAAGTCCATATAGATCGCTTGCAAGTCAGGTTGAGTGTATTCCTTGTCTACCTTTTGTGTGTATTCAGGAGAACCACGAGTGATGACATCTTTCAGAGCAAGCAATAGTACTTCCAGTTCTTCTACTACCGTTAGAAAACTTTCCATCTTTTCAGCTTCAGTAATGGACTTCTTCTTTGACATCATTAATTCTGTTAAGTCATCTAAACCAGAAGAGATATCTTTTCCATATTCATGGTACTTTCTTTCTTTTAAAAGGTTGTCCAGTGCTTGAACCAATGGATTCAGTTCAGCTTCGATTTCGCAGTCAAGAATATCTAATGCTGCTTTGGCAGTGGCTAAACGATTTTCTGTTGGCAAGGATAACGTGGAAGGATCGTGAAGCACCGTATCTAGATTTCGGTTTTCTAGAAGCCATCCAGTATGATCACTATGTACAGCATTCACACGGTCTTTCATTGTTTCAATATGAGCCAAAACATGCTTGATTTTTTTCATGGCTTCTTGCCCCTGCTTCGATTCACTGGACCACTTTTGCATGCTCTCGTATTGAATTTGAAGGTCTTTCCATCGCTTCAATATGAAAGCTTCTCGCTCTTGGACAACCTGATTGACTTGATCTACATTTAAACGAATTTCTTTTAATGCCTCTGGAGTAGCAAAGATACGCGACTTCATGTCTTGAAATGCTTGCATGGTGGGTTTCATTTCCAGTATCTTGAGTTCAATTCGATTTAATTCATTCCTGATGTTATTAGGCTTATCTTCGACCCATAATTCAGTCACAGCACGAGAACACTGGTCGATCCACGATTGCAAATCATGAGCTGCCTTTGCATGAACGTACACTCTGCGTAAAAGCACTGCTTGTTTCTTCTCCAGTAATATCGTATCAACGAGTTCATTTATTTTGAGTTTGGCCTCTACTATAGTGTGGTTGACATCAGTGTCCGATGTTCCTAATTCTTGAGCTTCATTCATTAATTGAGCCGTGCATGTTTGTTGGAGCATGCGACATGTTCTTTCAGAAACAGCATTCGCTTTTTGAACACGTTTGAAGATCTCGTCCATTGACGTGAGTGAAGTGAATTCAAATCCATCTAGCCCATCCATTCGAGTTCGAATGGTTTGTTTTTCAGTATCGACTTGGCTGCACCAGTCAGCAACCTTCTTCAAGAAACTAGATACAGCTGTGGTTTGTGTAGCGTTCGACCTGCGAGCCTCCAAGTGAGCCATGATAGTCTTCATTTTCTGCAACAACGCCAGTTGCCGATCACGAGCACACGAATAATTGGCAATTTGAAGAGGGTCTTGGCTATTGAAAGACACACCGATTTCTTTTGCCGTTTCATCAAGCAAGTTCATGATATGTTCAACTTTATTTTCAGAAACCTCGATAGCATCAACATCGATTTCTGCTATTTCACGTTCAACCATGTTTAACTGTTGTTGTCGTGCGTACCATTGATACACAATAGCAATAAAGGCCTCAAAATCATGAGTGTCTTGTTGCAGCTGTTTCCATTCAAGCTCCAGTTCTTTTTGAATGACATGTATCTTCTCCAGATTATCAACAGTTGGAGCCATAAGACGAAACTGTTTATAAAGTTGATCGTAACGCAATTGCTGTTTTTTGTTCTCTTCTTTCAAGTCCTCTAATGCCTGAGACAGCAGCTCAAGTTTTGCTTGATCCTGAGATTGTGACTGACCTGTCATAAACCCACATTTCTGCTTCAAATTGGGCAGTAGAGCATGTCGCTTCTCATGTACATAAGCTTGAAGACGTTGAGCACCTTCCATGTATTCTCGACCATCTTGGCACCTCTGCTCAAATGCTTGGAGTACCAATTCATAATCATCCAAGATTTGCTGAAGTCGATCAAAGCGTTCTTGCAAGTGATTAGCAGCGTCTTGTATTTTGTTATGGTTCACCGACGTCACTCTTAGCTTTTGTGTCGTATCCAACAAGAGTTGAATGCGTGTCAAAAGATCAATGGCCTCGTTTTCCTTACCATGTTTCAACGTGTTTACCATCGACTTGTATTCCCGCCGAAGATGTTGCAAATCATCTGCTGCCGTATATACATCATCTTGGACATTATTCTTTGCTCGTCGAATCATTTTGATACGATCATCTGCCCAATCGATCAGTCGGTCAGCTTCATCCATGCATTCTTGAGCTCTTTTTTGAATTTGAAATCTGTTTCGAAGACGATAGAGACGTTCTTCTAAATCATCAATCAATACAATCAATTCGTTTCGTCTTGTCGTCACGACGCGAAGAATAGCATCATTGGCTTTTTTATTACTATTGTTTTTTTCAAGAATATCAGGATAAGGAATTTGATGAGCCATAGAAACTAGCTGTGATATAGCACCACGCATTTTTTGCACGCGAGCAGTAAGATCTTCACGATCATGACTGTTTTTGCTTTCAACGAGATCCATTTGAAGCACCAAAGCGTCTTCCATAACGAGGTCCGTTTGATGTAAAAAATCCATGAGGTTGAGTCGTTGTTCCACCAATTTTCGAGCAAACGCAATACGCTTTGTGAGGTCTTCAAAGTACTGCTCCATCTCGCTTTGTCGAGCTTCAAACCTATGTAGGGACTCTTCTGCACCATTATCCTCTTCTATGTCTTGAAACAATTCCACTGTGGTAGTGAACTGGCCTGCATCAAACGCCGTCATGCCTTCTTCAAAAGCAAGTAATTGTTGAATCATACTTTCTTTTTGTTTTTCTTTAGCCATATGTCGGTTCCTACTTCTCTGCTCACTTTCATCTTGTTCTGGTGGCATCCATCGTGAAGATTCAAGGAAAGCATCTACTTGAGCATGTGTTTCTTTCAGCCATACCATGGAAGCCTCATACGCTTTCTCCCACGCCACACGTCGTCTCACGATCTGCACATCGCGCTGCTTTTTACGTAATGCATGTATGAGCTTATCCAATGCCGTGAGTGTCGTCAATGTAATCTCAATTGTTGTTGTATCAGCAGGACTTAACTCTTGTTGCCGATGAGACCCCGTTAACACCTTCACATGTGACCTCAAACGTGCCATATCCTCCTTATCAAACACTTCCACCTTAGCTTCCAACGCCTCGATTGCCCCTTGACAAGACGACGGTACAATAGCATCAAGTTCTCCCATGCGTTCGTCCATCCATTGACGAATACGCGCTGCTTCAGCAAACCAAACACGTACCTCGTCCATCCATGTTTGCACAAGTGTCGTTTTCTCCTTGAGACACCTCACATGCTGCACGTACGCTGAATCCACCAACAAATCCTCAAACTTGCTTTCTAACGTCTCAAACGCTCGGTTGACCATATTCATGTCTGTATCTAAAGCATCCATCTCCTTGTGCGTTGTGATGGTGGCCATGCGATGCTGGATCGTGTCGAGTGTACGTCGGGTCGATGAACAGAGACGTGCTAGTGCAAAGCCGCGTTTGAATTGAGCAAAACAGGTCTCGGCATGCTCGACTTCCAACTTGAGAGTTCCATAGAGCTTTTGCACACGCCAGAGGTCGTCCGTGGGCAAAGCATAGAATGCTGTCAAGAGGTGATGAAGGCCGCGTTTATAACTTGCATAATCTTCTTCGGTGGCTTGAAGAGGATGTAAAATACGCACCCAAGGTTGCTGCTGTGAAGGATGATCTTTATTGAAATGATGCAAGGGCGGTAAGTGTAATGGAGAATGGTCGTCTTCCCAGTAATGATAATCAGACAGAGCACTAAAGGAAGAGGAACGTGTAGGTATAATGAGCTCAAGTTGACGTAAGAGATAATTGATTTTGTTGGCTAGGGCAGAAGTTGTACGCGTTGCCTCATCTGTCTCATCCTCATCTTTGGGTTTGGTGGTTGTTGTTATCTTGTTTGTCAGACGGAAGTGTTGTAATGTGTGGGTAGATGTAAATAGAGTAGTGCCTATGCTGTGTGTTTCGTGGTCTTCCTCGTCTGCACAAGTAGTACTGCTAAGAGAGGGTGGGTTTGAAAGTGGAGCTTCATCAAAAGCACGAGGAGGTTTATGCTCGGAAGTCATAGTAGGTAATTCCAGTGCAGAAGATAATAGTGATCTGAAGCGGTTCATATGTTGATGGCGCAGGATCGTATCATCGTGATTTGGCACCTTTAAGTAAATAATGAAATCCAAGAGTAACTGAGTGAGGTTTCCATTGAGCCATGATATGAATGATGGAGGTGTATGGAATGCTTCATGGAATAGTTGTATGAAGATGGGCAATGAATCGTGTTGTGAAAACAAATGTTTGTTAAGATTTGAGAGTATGGAAGGTATGTGATAATGCAGTATGCACAGCAAATAATGACCGTTCGTCCAGTTGTTTGAGACCATTAAGTTGTGTATGGGTAATATGAATGACGCGCTAATATAATCAGATAGTATATAGTTTAGCCATGCTATGAAACTATTACTCAAATCAATGTGTTTGGGAATATATTGACAAGCCTATTATACAATAAAATTGGTTATTTGTGATCAATATATGTATATAATGAACTGCATTACGTATGATGTGAATGAGAGGTTGTGATCATTTAATATATAACGATACAAAGTATGATATTGATATTGAGCTTGAATGAACTCCAATAAAGCTGGTAAATGATCTTCTTGAAAATTAAAGTTTTCAGGTAAAGTGACGGAGGCGCTGAAAGTAATTTGATGCAATATTTCTTCCAAGTTCTCTCGTTCGTTTAATGTGATTTTAAATAACTTTTCAATGAAGAGTACAAGAGTTGAAATATTATTTAAATCGTTTAAGCTGGATATCTTATAAAATTGATTCACCCAATTGAATATACAATTTGTGTCCATTTTTACGTATTTAGTGAACCCCCTTTCCGTTATTTACATGTAAAGAGAAAAAAAAAAAAAAAGGTAAAAATAAATGTGAGAAAGAGGAGGTCATAAATAATAAACAAAAAAAAAAAAAAACTTTTTAAGGGGTGGCTTTCTTCTTTTTATGTATTATATTGCAATTTAAGCGTAAATGAAAGTAATATAAAGAAACTTACATATTGTATTGTTGCACCGGATTGTCAAACATTTTTATTGTCTATTCATTACTGATGATAATTCGTTAATTACTTGTGGATTATCTCTTGAAATAGTGATAGTCGTAAAAGTTGTAGTTTAGTTGCTCCTTTTGATTTCTTTCCTCCTGATCCCTTATTATTGAATGTCATTATCATCAACATACATATAATACTATATTACCATGGTCGTGTCCGTTAGTGGCGTAGATGTATTTTAGGTAGCTTAAACTGTGGGGTCAATAGCAACCTATCGCTTTAAGCACCCAAATGGTAACCATGGTCACACAAAACAACCCAGATGTCACATATAAGGACGAGCGTACTTCTTGCACCTTATAAAAAACACGAAAAATAAATCGTATGCTTTACTATTCTTCTATTATAGCGTATCATATTATTGAATCACGCTGATGGTCTTTGTGTCCTTTTTCAATATCCATATATGGAACAAGACTATATCTTGTTATTATTCCAGCATAATGATATATATATATTGTTGAGGGAATATTTCGGAATGTTATTTATCTTTCTGTTCATGACCGCCACAAAAAAAAAAAAAAGCGGCGGTATTATCTTTTAGCCTCAAGGTAACACAATCTTTTTTGATCTGCCAAGGAGTTGCTGATGATAGCTAATTATAGGCTCAGCTCCAGCTGAGAGAGAGAGATGTTCTAGAGCAAAATCCAGCCTTCTTTTAATATAAGCCTTCCGAATAGTGAGGGGGGGGTATATCTACAGATATAATAGACCATATTTGGCAGGTTGTTGTTGTTGTTATTGGTACCACGACCAAGGGTACAATGAGAATAGCAAAAGTTTGCTATAAATTTAATATCTTCTTCACAGTTAAAGATGAGACAAGATTTTAAAGTATGTAAAGAGCAAACTAACAGCTTTCTTATGAAGTTAAACAATAGGTTTGCTCATGAAGAAGAAGGAATAAACGTGCCTGATCTTATGACGGACTTTCGAATCTAAGAAGAAGAAGGGAATTCAATAAAAGAGATTGCGCTATAGCATATCTAAGCGAGGAGCATTTTTAAAGTAGATTAAAACGAAGTGTGTTTATTATATCTTTATAGGTTCCATATTAAAACATGCGACTTAAGCTCGGTGATTGAATCTTAAGTGTCCAGGAAATGTAAAGGTTCTTTTTTAACGAAAGGTTGTATCTATTATCCGGATGTTGTCATATATTGCGAAAATTTTTTATGCTATCAAAGTTTTTAACATTAGGTAGTTATTATGTGATCTTTATGATTTGCTTTATCTGTAAAATGAATAGATTAAAAAAACACAGAAAATACAATTCAGCCAATTAAAATCTAGGAATGCTTTTACCCCAATATTTATCTGCGAGATTGGGGATAAAAGATAGAAAAAGCAATGATTATGTAATTTCAACAATAAATATTTCAAGGGTCGGAAACAATAGGGCTGCATTAGGCAATTATTGATGATTTCAGTACTTTTTTTTATCTATCTCTTTACTGAAAACTTAGTTTTGTTTGAGAGACTCGGTGCTTTGTTTTGTATTCATTTCATGCTGCTGTCAACTTGTTGATATTGATTGTTTACCTGTCTAGATTGATGCTTGAAATATTTTGTGAAACACAAACGATAAAAAAAAAAAATTACGGCATTTTGGGGTACTAAAAAAGAGTGGGGGGAGAACACTATAAAAAGACCCAAAAAATTAAAAAAAATAATCTTTCTTTTGCTTACTTTGTACCATGTCTTATTTTGTTACTGATAAAGAGAACCACCACTATTGGAGTGTATGGCAACAACAGCAACAGCAACAAAAGTCACCCTGCAGTAGTAACAACAACAAGTTCTACTTTGACTTGGAGCAAGAAGAAGAGGATGAAGATGACAACTCGTCTATTGAAGAGCAAGAAGAGCTTATCTTTGAAAAAATTCATCACCGTAAGCCAAGTACATCTTCTTCTTTACTATCACAAATGTTACTTCGTGAACAACAAAGCCAACAGAAAGTGCAACCGCAATCATCATTAAAGCGCTGCCAATCTAGATACCAACACTTGAATGAATGGTTTTCCACCAGCAACTAAATCTCACAAGTTATTTATTATATCCGATATTTCCCTATATACCCATTTTGTATACTATCTTCTCGCTGTCAATTTTTGAAAAACCGGTCGCTTCTATATAATAGCTTCTGGTCCCACTAGAGACATCCTTTTGTTAATTAATTATAATTGTAAGCCACTTTCAGGCACCATTTTATTTATTTATTTATTTTTCAAATAAATACAAGTTGAAACTAAAAATCTTGCTCATGTCTAACCAAAAACATTTTCCTGATGATCAAGATAAATAATACCGTCAAAGAATCCTTCAGTTTCATTCAAGCTCAATAATGTTAACATTGGCATTGGTTGTTGCTCTAACAAAAGTTTAAACGGAACCAAATCTTACGTCTTGGTTTTGTACATTGCATCTTTTTTTTTTTGTGAAAAAAAAGTAATGCGACCTGAAACTACCTTGACCCAAATTTCAAAATAGTAGTGCATACATTGTAAAAACTCTCTTCAGTACACGCCTTGCCTGGTTAGGGTTAAATTTATTCTTGACAAGAACATGCGTAAAATGGAATGTAGTGATAGACACAGTCATGAAAAAGAGAAACTCATTGAGAGAATCCGATCAGAACCTAAGGAGATGGTCGCTGAAATTTCTTTGCAAACTGGCGAGAAAAATATAAACTCAATCTTTGGGCCAAGCAACAACAGTCAGTTTCACTTAACCAAAAAAGTTTTGGGCTAATTCTTAGTACTAGATACATGGAAAAAATTTTCAAAGATTACAAAAAGTGTGGCGTAGGCTTCTCCTCTGTGTACACCAACGTCAAGGATTTTGCTTAAATGCACACGTTGATCGTACGCGTTAAATCTTTACTGAACAATAAATGATTCTTTTGTATATCTGACTGTTCTCGAGACAATGAACCCTATTTCTCACCATAGTCATAGAACAAAGAAACAGAAGCAAGTCCTCAGACTGACAACATTTTCTTTTATTATTTATTTATAAATAGAAACATCTTTTATGATTATTTTTTTTTTCTTTTATTTCATACATCTTTTGCAAACTTATATTATTCGAAAGAGAGTTCACTGAGAAGAAAAACAAGACTTAGATTTTGAAAGGCCCTTAATAGTGGTTGTGCTCTTATATTTTTGCCTTATGTAATGAACGTGCGTGTTTAACAAAATCCCGATTAATCGACTACTCGCGTTCGGTTTCTAGACAACATAAATTATCTAAGCTTCCTATTGTTGATTAATTCAATAGCCGGGGATCTACTTGAAACTGAAATACCTAGTTCTTGTACCCCTCCTGCAAAGCAGCTCTCAAGTATTGGTTGAGCAAGCTCATGTCTATTTTTTAGTGAACCCTGTCTCAACTATTCACTATCTTATTGAACAAAGGACACCACTTGTCAACTTTACACAATACAATGATCCAACATTAATCTGTTTGTATATCAAAATGAAAAATAATATATAACTTGGTGATAACGAAAGCTCTATCCAAAAAGTGTATGTACCCAAACAAAATTAGAATATTATAGCCCTTGAAAATCGAGATCAACCTATTTGTATGCAGCCGTAAACATTTTAAATAATGTCATTGCGTGTGTTGATGAAATAAAACAACTATAACAACGCGTTATAACTTTTTTCAAAAATATCAATTGAACGACTATTAACTAGCCAATCAAAACTGTTCTTTGCTATAACACTTTGTTAGACATTATTAGTTATTTCGTGGCCAATAACATAAAATACTCTCTATTCTTAAAAAAAAACAGAGAAATGCCTAGAGGACTCGTTGTCAAATGTACACGTAACACAATGTCAAAAAAAAAAATACCTTTTCTTCTCCTTTTTTGATAGCTCTCCTTTTTACAAAAACTACTCCCTATTTTTTTTTTTTTCGCATGGTTCTGAAACACGCAATAGTAATTTTATTATTACAGAGTTTATGTTGTAATTGTCATTAAATATTAAGTTATTATATGGTGATTGGAAAGAGCTTTTAAGTACAGGCATCAAGTAAACAACAGCAAAGTAACCCAGCCAAACTAGAATAGAGACGCATATCAATTATCTCTTCACTCTTTTTATCCAAAATGTTTTACCATGCAGTACAACAATCGGCTTCACTTTGTTGTGGTCTTTGTTGTTGAACAAGAATAGTTTGTGGGCTAGGTCTATACCATGCAATGCAATTAGACTATTTGTTATGCTTATCAAATTGAGGAGGGAGCTTACTGGGGTTGATAGTAACCACCTTGTTGTGGAGGAGGAGGATAATATTGTTGACCTTGTGGTGGTTGGTAGTATTGTTGTTGCTGTCCTTGAGGATAGTATGGTTGTTGTTGTTGTTGATAGTATTGTTGATTTTGACCTTGATATGACATTTTAAAGACAAAAAGAAAAGCGAAAAAGTTAAAAAAAAAATTTTTTTTTTTATCCCTTTTTTTTTTTCTCATACGGGTTTTAGATAATGAAGTTTTTATATGTCTACTCCTTCAATGAGCTGTTGGAGTTGAATGGCTCATATATTGAGGAGTTGTCAATTTCTCTTTGTTTTGATTTTGTATTGGCAAAAATAGTTTTTTTTATTACTATCAAGAAGAAGATAGGGATAACTGTGAAATACTAAATATGAAAGCTCCAGCCACTGTTCAAAAATAGTATCAATGTGGCAAATTACATGAACGGCTTCTTCTCGAGATGCCAGAATATTGACTTGAATAGTTTTGATCTGTTCGTTTTGAATGGATATACAAGGCTTTATTCCTAGCAGAGTGTGGTGCTTCCATATACACGTACACTTGAAATCTAAATACAGTCCTAATTTGTGATCTAGGCGCGTTCATCAAAAAAAAAAAAAAAAAAACATAGCGGAGATTGCAATCCTACAGTATTCACACTTCAAATTCAGACAATGTTAGTTTTTTTTTTGGACGAATTAAAATTAATTTTTAGACGTGTTGCTTACCTTTTTTGGACATAATAAAAATGGAAATTCAGAAAAAATGAACGTTAATTTTCAGACAAACAGACATGGGATGTTTAATAATAGGTATGTATATTTACCTGTAATTATCTAAATGTCTAAAGAAGACAAACTGTTTACATTACATTGATATGGTGGTGATTTTGTTGCTGTCGTTTTTGTCGCTGGAAAACGCACGGGCGGCAATTTCCACTCCAAGTTGATACAGCAATTGTCATCATGTTTTTAGCAGCATTCACATCCCGTTGCCACAGTGTATTGCAGGTTTTGCAGACCAGTACACTATAGCCGTGGGTGTGACTTGCCGATTCAAGATTAATTTCTTGACAACTGTTGCATGCTTTCGAGGTTTTGTACTCGTCAATGGTTACAGCGATAAGCCCTCCATCCCTCTCTCTCTCTTCTTAAGTGCACGCCAAAGTTTTCCTGTGACGCCGCATCGATTACCCTTCAGCTTCACCAGATCTTTACCAAACATACCGTCACCAAAAACGATCAAAGGAACCTTTGTTTTTCTTTCTGTGTAAGGCAGAGGCTTCCACTTGTTCAGTCTGTTTTTAAAAAAGTTAATTTCGTCAAATAAAAAGATTTGCTGCTTACTTTGTTGGTTCTTTAACTACTCTAAGGGGGGTGTCTTCCTTCTTTTTCTTTTTACCTCTCTTCTTTTTTCTTTGTTTTCGATTATATTTTGAGACACCATTGATGAGTATGTCTACCATTTTTTCTGCTGCTTGCTGTCGACCTTGGTACATGAAAAATCTATCTTTTGCAGTGGAGCAACCGTAGAAGCTGAAAAGTGATTGAATGTGACTCAAAATGTACTCAACATACGAGTTATACTTTTCAAAACAAGTAGTTTTATGGGTGGGTATTTAGCTTTCGATCAATTCCAAGCCATTAGCCTTTTTTATCCGGCGCTGTTTTGCTTGAAACCGTGTTGACCTGGTCATATGATAATACTCCTTCGTAGTACACCTTAGAACACTATGGGCATTAGGACTTAGTCCATCAGCAGCTGTAAAAACAGATTTGCGCCCCGGATCAACAAATATTGGTTTATAATGCCGTTGCACTTCACCGAAATCAAAATCTTCTAAAGTGAGTTGAAGATTACCAACTGCTGTAGTATCTGTACGAGGGACTACTCTTTTGTAAAATAGCAAGTCAACAGAGAAGCCGTCTGTTTTAAAGGAGTTACCGAATATAACGCGGTTATTGCCGTTTGGCTGGAGCTCCCTAGTCCTAAAACTTGGTTTTTTTAACCACAATTTTCTGGAACAAATGATACACTTTACCTTTTGCGTAAGACATCAAAGTTTATGACATTTTGGAATAATTCCAGTTGCTGAAGGTACCCTACCGTGGGTCGAGATCTTCTGACAAATGTGGCCAACCCGTTTGTATTTACGGTTATTGATTGAAAGTGTAAAGATGGGTTTGGTAGTAACCCAAACAACCTTGGTAGATGGCGCCTGCGAACGTCAAAAGGCTTATGATATGTACTTATGTTCGAGTTCATACTTTGACAAAACATAAGAAAGTACGGTTATATATTGACCTGGACCATTGGACAATGTGGCCAAAGTGACCCTTTCTGGTAAAAGGTTCTTGAGAGGTTGGCAGATATTGTCTCTGATTTCTGCTTGCTGCTGCTCTTGTAAAGGTGGATCGCATTTAGGCCAGATTGAGGATCTGCCACAGATATATTGGTAACAGTACTTTTCAGAGATTTCGCGCACATCTTGTGGATGCATTTGCTACGTATATTTTATTAGTTTCTTTTGGGTGTAGATGGCTAAGGGTTGTGTTTACTTACTATATATGTAGTTTGTAATGTATACCTCAGGTAGTATAACATTCGCTGCTCAAAGTTCTCTACTATGTGGTTGATGTAACATGTTTCAAGTTGCATACTAGCCTCTGTTACACATTGGCTTACTCCTTTTTGCAGCTTTTCCTTGTATGGAGAATTTGGGTATTTGACTTTTTGGTTATCCCAATGTGAGAGTAAGTCTGATGGTATGTTGATGCTGTTTGTGACTCTTTCATTATTAACAAGTTGAAATATTGAATAAAAATAAAAGACGGCTTAAAATCAGACGGTTGGGACATACAAAAAGAGTTCGTGAGTAACATTGCTCTGAAGACGCCGTTTCGAACTTCTTTTGAAGCAATAATAATCTTGCTTTTGAGCAAATTCTTGTATTCATTGTTTATAACAGTATCAAAAGGGATTTTGATGGTGAAGGGTTTATACGGAAACCCAAGGTTTTGTTCCAGTACATCTTTCTTTGAAGACTGATGATTATGACACCGGTGAGCTTTTGAGTCATAGTGGCCACTTTGTCTACAACTTTTACATATAATAGGAGAGTTTGTGATGTCTTTTTTTTTTGTCTTTTGACGTTCTTTTTAGCTTTCTTTAAATTCTCACTTTGCTTTCTTTTGCGACTGCTAGATGTTCCAACTAACATTTACTATATCGTGAGTATCTTAACTGAAAAGAACAGAATATAAAAGTACCATCATTGACTGAAGCTTCTCGATAAAATTCACATTTAAAGTAGTTTTTGTTCGCGTGTCCCTTCTTTTCACAATCTACACAGGCCATATCCAATGGTAATAATTATATGTAAACAATACAGAAGTATAGATGTATCCATTATTTACCTTTGAAGGGGTTATTCACATCTTCACCTTCAAGCTTTTTTCTTTTGTTGAGAACTGATAGTTTTTTTTTCGCGAATAAAATTTTTGAACATGTGGTCATATATGTAAAAAGAAAAGAAATCTGCATTTATCAATTTCATTCAACTTTTTAACGTGACTAGCAGCACGTCAACTGATTTCAATCATAGAAATAGTATAAACATTTGCTCAATCGAGTGCAGCTAACACTACTTTTGCAGCAATAAATGCACAACGACATTTGATAACAACTTACCACTGGCACTACTTACTCAACAACAAAATATATCTGCTGCATTGGTTTGTTCTTTTATACGTCTTCTCTGCCCATTACAGTAGTCTTAGTCTTTTGCCAAAATGATCGAGGCGGTTTCTTTATATACTTTTAATCTCATATATCGTAGCAATTAGACATTTGCCCAACTTTAAAGAGAGATAATCTGATGTATAAACTAAGCAGCTTGTTTGATTTGCTTTTTTGGCATGATTTATGAGAAATTGCATTAAATAACATATTTATGCAGCTGTCAGAACTACAGAGATAGAGAAAACAAAAAACAGACACAGCGGTGAATTGTTGGTTGCAAGCGTTTTGTATCTTTTGATTGAAAACATGAAAATCACAGGCAAATATACATACCTATTATTAAACATCCCATGTCTGTTTGTCTGAAAATTAACGTTCATTTTTTCTGAATTTCCATTTTTATTATGTCCAAAAAAGGTAAGCAACACGTCTAAAAATTAATTTTAATTCGTCCAGAAAAAAAACTAACTTTGTCTGAATCTAAAGTTTAAAAACTGTATCTATTATTTGTTAGAAACCTTTTTTGTTGTTGTTGGCTTTCTCTTACAAACAAACATTACGAAATGCATGTAAACAATGACCAAGAGTTTTACTGCTTGAGATAAGTAACCGAGAATTTTCCCTTTCTTTGTTTTGCATGACAAAGATCTTCCTTTTTTTTTTTTTTTTTTTTTGGGATTTATTGGACTTTGAAATTTTAATCTAAAAGCAATTAAAAATATACCACTTTAAAATACTCGTTTTTCTTTTATCCATCATTATAGAAGAATGTCAGATTTAAGTCTACCTACAACAAATAGACCTAAACATGCGAGAACAACTTCTATAACAACCTCAAAAAATACAACGTCACATCAAAGAAAGCCTTCTTTTACTTCACAACACAATAAGCCATTACCCTATCATAGCAAATCAACGACAGAGCTACCACCACTAAACAAGTCATTCAACTCATTCACTTCTAAAGTGCGTTCCTTTTTAAATCCTTCAGGCCCATCTCTCTTACCTCATTCAAAACATAGCCAAGCGTTTGGTGGTACTTCAAAACCTTCCTTTCTTCAGTCCCTGTTGCGATCTCGGGCAGTTCGCTTCTTTGCTTTATTTTACGTTATTTTCTCGGTGTTTCTATCTATCAATCATACATGGAACTATCTTACTACCACCAATACTACTACGGCCACAATAGACAACGACTGGGTACCTCAAAGAACTTACGATCAAGGTAATAAGAGGATTAACGAATACCTTCGCGATGAATAATAATGGCAACATTTTATTTTTAGATGAGACCTATTCACTTATGAATCAAATGACACATGGTTTAAAAATGCACAAATTATTTAGCAAGAGTTATTATGAAGCAGCTAAAAATATCCAACCTTTCTGGCAAAAGGCATCTACACTTGTTGACAAAGATCAAGTCACCGTTATTACTTCAGTAACGCCCGAAACTTGGGAAGATTTGAAAAGATTAACAACCTATTGGGAAGGTAAGACAAAAGGCGCGTATCTCACCTCATTATCTAATAAAAAATAATAATAATAAAAAGGCCCTATTTCAGCCATTTTACATGTTCAACAAGAGGATAAACAGAAGCTGGATGATATCAACCGAGATTATAAAAACACACCTGAATTAAATGAAAATGTAGATATTCATTTAGCTGTTGTGCCTGGTAAACAATTCAATGTTTTGCTTCCACGTAACGCAGAACGCAATTTAGCAAGACTATTAGCCACGACAGATGCTGTTTTGGATTTACCTATAGGTGTCTTACCCATGACTGATTTACAAGCGACATTACAAAATGAGCGTATTCAACGGCTATTGAAAGCAGGCGATCTGGTTGCTATTCCTACATTTAGCTACACATCTTCTTCAATGACCCCACCATTACCTCGCAATAAAAAACAACTGATCCAACAACTTGATGAGGAAAAGATAGTATTGGACGATACACACTGGAAGCCTAACGAGGGCCCCACAGATTTAGAACAGTGGAAAATAGCTGACGATATGTATACGGTTGAAAAGTACGAGTTTCATTACGAGCCTGTGGTCGTTGAGTCGAAATCAGTGCAGCCATGGTGCTCAGAGCGATTTTTAGATAGTCGAGCTGCTTGCATCTTTACTAGTTATTTACAAGGAAATGAAATTTGGGTCTTGCCGAGTGATTTTATGATTTATTACCAAGATAAAAAAGAAGTCTCTGATTTTGATGTAAATACAAAGAGGAATGATGATTATGGAGAGAAGACTCACTATTTTTATATTTTAGAATGTTGTTGAGAATAGAATTTATGCCAAGTTTTATTGGGAACAATGTGTTTTCTTTGCAAGACAATTGGATTCTTTAGGGCTTTGGAAAACCACGAAATCCAAACATATTCGCAATCAGTGTTCCAGAGTAATTCAAAACTGGGGCAAAGGTTTAATTGGAAAACCTGAGTAAAATAAATAAAAAATATATACAGAGCCCTACCAAAAATCTCCGGAAAATTTTAAATTCAGAACATGTTTAACGATCATATGCATCATTTGAAGTGGAATGCCCACATGTTTTTATAATTTACTTCGAATAAAAACTTTGTGAACAGATAGCCCCACTTCCATGCTTTCAGATTATGTTTAAAAAAGTTTATATTTATTCATATTTCTAATTTTTAAATATAGGGCTACCAGCGGGTGCTTTTACCTTTATTCTTGCGTAATGTTCTAACACGATTGGGCATCGAGTCTATTAAACGATTGATGTTATTAACATCAATCTCATTCCATGCTTCTTGTATAACTTGCTTGAAAGTTTCAAGGTTCATGGATGGCCGGTGCTTTTTTTGTACAGCCGACTTCATCTGCATCCACAAATTCTCAATCGGGTTAAGGTCAGGAGATTGAGCTGGCCATATCATCTTAGTGAGATGGTGCTCATCTCTCCATTTCTTCGAAGTCTTGCTTCTATGGATTGGT
>JNEK01002760.1:0-105618 GCA_000697295.1 Mucor indicus B7402
ACGTCAACTAGCCGAACAACAACAACAAATGGCGGAAACCCAAAAACAATTGGCTGATCTCTTTGCCATCATGCAAGAAAACAAGGAGCTCAAACAGTCCCTTGAAAAAACTCAATCCGAATTGGCAGCAGCATTAGCTGAAATTGCTCAACTAAAAGCCGCCACTTTAACCCCTTTACCTCAATATCCACGTAATATTGATAACCTTTCTGATGCCGAGCTTGCCGATGTATTTCCACTACTTTCACCGGACTTGCAATTCACTCAAGGAACAAATGCATCTAAACATGCTGACGCATTGTACGTTCCTACTGGTATTTCCGCTAAAGAAGCAACACCCTATCTTGAGGCCACAAAAAAAGTAGTACCAGCAAAAGTTAAATCTCCTAAACTCTCAGCCAAACAGCGACAATCACTTTCTAACAGTTTGTTTAACCCTCCACGTCCCATCAGCGAACAAACTGAAGCTGTCTACCGATATGTTTATTTACCAAATAAATATCGCCACCGTTTATCTGTGTATCGCAATAAGCTACGAAAGTTAGGCATCGACAATGGCCGTGTGCTAGATATTCATTATCCCACACGTGGTGTTGTTGCATTACTAATCCATACCGGCTATCATCAAGAATTACTTGCAATCTTGTCCAAGTACAAGGTTGAGCCTCTTGGCAACTTTGATCCTCTTTCTGCCACCAATATTACGGATCCCGAACTTCTTCAACTTTCTGAAGATAAACGAAAAATTAAGGCCGAAGAATTTCACCATGTTCGTCTGCTCCGTGCGCTCAAGCATGTGCGTGAATACATGCGCTCTTCTGTAGCACGCGATTTTCATTTCCAAGGATGGCTTAGTAAAGAGCAAATTGCAACTGCTCTCAAGACACCGGTTGACTCTGCTACTTCTGCTGACAATGCTGCTGCTTCTCTCTTTGCCACCGTCTCCAATACTAATGACGTGGTAATGAATGAAACTGCTACAACAGAATCCCAATAAATTTTATGCCTACAAATCTAAGTATTCCTCACATTCCTTTAACTCATAATACAACTACTAATCCCAATAATTATTCTTCTGATAATTATAATATGCCCTCAACCTCTCCTATGCAAAACTCTTCTCCTGCTCTCACTGACTCTCTCACCATTACCATCTGGAATGCTAATGGTCTTGATCGTCAAGCTACCTCTAATGTCACCGACACTCTTTTATGCTCTTCACTCATTTTTATTACCGAAACATGGCTCTTACCCCCACTCCGATTTCCTACTCCTTGGCAACAATATCACACCTATGGTATTCGTCCACCTAACTCTTACCGTGGTAAAATGGGCATTAGTCTTCTGGTTAAACCTGACTTTCCCTATCCCGTTACCATAATACCGAACGAATCACCCTATGTTTTATCATGCCAAGTTTCAACTTTTTTAATTCATTGCCTCTACCTCCCACCATCGCTGAATGATGATGAATTTATGAATATTATAACCGAACTTCCTCGTTCCACCCACGTTTCCCAAGATAATACTATTTTTTGCGGTGACTTTAATGCACGTAGCATGGCTCTACTGGGTGATACTAGTGGTAATACACGTGGTTCTGCTTTAAGCGAATGGATAGAAACAAATGGCCTGTACTGTTGGAATGCAATTCTTGCTCGTGGTCAACCTACGCTACGATCAGCTAGTCGTATGGCTAATGCTCAACCGGGTCATTCATCATGGTGTAGTATCATTGATCTTTTTATCAGTTTTTCTCCCGTAATCCAACTCCGATTGCAAATCCATTGATATGGGACAAACTTTTAAATCGATCTTATTGGGTTAAATATTTAGAAATAATGACAGCTTTATTTAGATAATCATAGAGTTAATAAAATATTGATAATAATAATATATGAAGTCTTACTTTTTCTAATTTACTTGGTATTTTTCAATATTCAAATTAACCCAAGAAAGAAGAAAGAAGTAAATAAACAAATAGATAAGCATTATAAAGTAAGAGAAAATAACTGTCATATGACTTCAAGTTTGTCCTGGTAAATTATAAAAAAAAAATTTGATTCGCCCATTTCACCATGAAGAAGATAATATGGGCTCCGACCATTTACCAGTTTCTTTTACATGTACTTTACCAAGGCCTCCTCCTGCTAAATTAGAGCATCCACGCAAACTTTGGAATTTGTATTTGCTCTCTGATGATAAACCAAAGTGTGGTATCTTGACAATTCTTTGAGGTCGTTGAAAGTTGATGAGATCAAATTAAAAAGTTTATTCGAAATTTTAAAATATAAATTAAAACTAAAAAACTAAAACTTCTATAAGTCAAGCAAAGAATAAAAGAAGGAATATAACGAAAGTACGTGAGAGTCCCTTATAGGTTAATGAGGTCTATTCTTAACTTAACAATCACTGAAGAACATAATAAAATAAAACTAACTAGGGTATTTATACTAAATGGGCTATACGGGATATTCTGGGTATTCTGGGTATTCTGGGAAAGAAGGGTATGAATAGAATAATAGACCTTTTCTTGCTTCTATCTACTCATTCAATGTCTTATATTACTTTATAAGTTAATTAGACGCATATTAGCTGTCCGATGTCGTCGGAGTAGCTTTGGTGAGCAGATTAACTATGGAATTTGCTATTTTTCTGATAATGCTTTATCGTAATATGAATCTCTCTCAAAGATAATAGCTCAAGTGAGAAGAAGCAGTAGTAAGCATTAGCATTTCATAATTGACATCTCTTCTGTGTATCACATAAGTGTATTCCTTTTTGGATCTCAAGTCTTAGTATATAACACGTCTTTAGATGTTTTATCATGGAATATCATATGCTTTACAACAGACACTCTGAAGTTCGAATCCCCAGCAGAGCACGACTTACTACTTGGGACTCAGATATTATGGTAAGATACATCAAGAAGCAATGGTCGATCAATCAAGATTTATCATTATTTGATCTACAATTGAAAACGCTGTTTGTGTTGGGCCTTTTCTCTCCAGCTAGACCTCGTTCGGAATTAGGTGGGTTACAATACCGAGACATACACTTTGAATTTGTCAACAATCAAGTTAGTGAAATGGTGATTTTTTTTCGTGAACCTAAAGAAACTCAAGTAAAACCTTATCAATTGGGAATCATATCAGATGTACAGCTTTGTTCAGTTAGAACCCTTTACGACTTTCATACCAGAACAAGGGAAATAAGAGTCAACTTATCCGAAGACCATTCACTTTTCTTAGCCTTTATTGAACAGCCTACAAAAACAAGACCAGCAAGTACTTCCACGGTGGCTTCTTGGATCAAGAGAACTATGATAAAAGCTGGGATTGATCCGGTTTACAAACGGCACTCACTAAGATCAGCCTCAAGCACCAAAGCAGTGGAAAACGGCATTTCTATCAAGGACATCAAATAACATGCTAACTGGAGTCTGAACACAAATACGTTTGAAAAGTATTATTTTAAATCGACCGCTCAGAAAAGCAACAGTACCAGAATAGCAAATTCAATTTTTTCAGCTTCAACGGAAAACCATACCACATTGGGAGAGGACTCGGAGTCAACGAGGATTGTTGAAGAATTTTCGACTAACAATTATAGTTGCATGAACAACTGAATAACTGTTAAACACAAGACTTGCGAAATTCAAATAAAATAATGTACATATGTTTACGTTTTTCATTGGTTGAAGAATAACTTTTTAACTTCATTACAAATATTGTCTTCTAATTATTATGAACATTTTGCTAAAAAAAAAAAACCTGAAATCGAATGCATTTGAGCGCTCTTATATTAGCTGAAGCTTGAACTCTTGTATAGAGTAAATGAAAATATTTTTATTTTGGGACAAAATCCTGATAAGGAACATCAATAAACAAATAAAACATGAAAAAATATAAAATTAAATATCTATTGCTAAATGTGGGTATTTAAAAATTACCCAATTGGGAAATTTTTACACAAATTGTTGATTCAAGCAAGCAAGTAAATAATGGAATAAAAACAGTTTATTTTGCATCTTTAGTCCATTAATTCCAATTAAAGATGCTTTGAAAGACTCAACTTTTGGTACAGAAAAATTAGGGTTTTCAGAATATCTGTATTATGTTTTACAGAAGCAACACGGTGTAAAGTAATCGTTCATAGCTTACCTTTCTTACTCCAAACTGTTGTTTTTGACTCCCGTTTTGCTTTCAAAACAGTACGAGAAAAAAAAAAAAAAGACTAGTGCATTAGTGGAATCTGTATTGACTTTCTTTCTAGATATCAATAGATACTATTTTCATCAATTAGCGCTTGAGATGAACTAATAAAATAAATAAATTAATTTTAATTGATAAAAAATTGAAGACAGTGGTGAAATCATAGCTCGCATTTTTTATTAGTACCTAGATTTATTATTTCATTTATAGGCACGAAAATTCTAGCGAAATGAAATAGACAGAGGAACATTCGCACTGGTGCACTAGTTACATTTCTTTGAATTGCATATATCACTATAGATACAATAAGCTAACACATATATGCCATTAGCTATTAGAAGAAAAAAAAAAAAAAAAAAAGAAATAATTAAATCCAAGTCTGTATTAGTTCATAAGTAGCATAATTTGTCAATGACTCTTTTTCATTTTAAAATGATATGAACAATGAAAGAATTATCTTTCTCTTTATGTAATTTAATGGTCATAAATGCATATATTATTGTTAGATGTTCTTGCTATTAAACAATAGTTATTTCAGCATATATAAGGCAATAGTATATAGACTATGAAATAATTTAATTCTGAAATACAATAATGGACCACATTCCAGGCATCTTTGTATAAATCAGCGTATGCTACAACTCATTGTATTTATAATGGGATGACATATACCGAAACTTTGAAACAAAAAGTTTACTACGATAGAAGGCATGGTAAAAGACTCACAGCCTTTTCTAAGTATCCAATAGGTATATTTATCTTCTCTAAAACTATTAATATGGTGACCATAAAGAAAGTGTATAAAGAAACAGATGCATTCAAATTGATAGTATTGTCCTTCGCATACAAAGGTGCAGCGATTTTTTTGAGTTTTCTTTAATGATGTGAGTAAATAGTATTGGTATACGAAAAGACCCTTTTAACAAGAAGTAGAGTATAATAGCGCACCCTGGAGAGCATTTTATTGAGGTATCATCTAGAACATGAGATAGCAACGTATTTCATTTTTTCGCAATGACGCTACTAAAGCTTTATTATTGTAGCCCCAAAACACAACTATCTATCATTGTCTCTTCAAAATCAAACGAAAAAACAGGTAAAAAAAAAAATAGGGATAAATAACATTTTAATCATATCTGTATAAGATATTATCGAGCTCTGTGAGCTTCAGAGGAGGCACTCTCTTGCCAAACAGTAGTGGAAGGGAGGGCGCTGGTTTAAAGAAAAATCATCATGATGAATGTTTCCCAAAGCCTGGAAGCCACTAACAATGATAAAAGCAAAAAAAAAGACTGTCATATTAAGTTCAAGTAAAAAACACTTTTAAACCTTAAATATAACACTATGTCTTCTCTCTCTACTCTACATATGAGCGGGAACAACTTACAGGTCATCAACTTGTAATCGGTTTGACTAGAACAATCAGTAGTTTGTCTAGCATATTTTTAGTTTCCCTTGCTAATTTTTTCCCCTTCTTTTCTTCGATTGCCTATATTTTATGATTATTGATGTCAGTCGCGCCAACTCCATTATTATAATGGCATGCAACAGTCAGTTTGAAACGACAAGATCTCAGTCTATGGCTACATTGACTCTAGATTGGTTGTTGTCGATAGGAATTTGAGTATCAACTTTTTATATGTACTAGCATATACATGTTGTAGTTCTGATTTGATGCGGGTTAAATGGTATGCCATTAGTATACTTCGTTTCATTGTTAATGAGGTTTTTCACTGCAAACAAAAAGATTCTACAATGGCGCTATCACGTGATGCGCACAAATTCTTTTAGACTTACAATTAAAAAATTTTTTTATTCAATTTGCTGCACTTTGCCCTGTTGTTGCTCCAAACATGACTGATAAGATTCGATTTGAAAAGTTAAATATAAAATTACCAGAGATATCCAACGAGCCTATACCTGCTGAAAATTACAAAATACCAATTCACAATACTCAATCAAGGTTAAATCCAGAAAATAACCCATGTAATTTTAATGATTACAACTGTTTTACAATGCGGACAGTCGCTAAAACCAAAACAGGTAGCAACATTCTGAATAATAAAGAATATGACATACTGAAAAGACCTAAAAGATTAAGAACCGAAGAAAACTTCAACGCTTCCACCGTATGTAAACCGATACGAAGAGAGCATACTGATCTTGGTGACGATCCCTTTAACAACAGCATTATAACTTCTTCAACCGAGACTTTTCAATTACACTTCACTGAAGAACAATTACAGCTTTATAAGAAAAATAGAGCTACATTGTCTTATTTAAGCACTGATTCAGGTAGTAGCGCAACTTTTACTTCGTCATCAACTGCTCAAATTCAAGATCACAGTAGTGACAGTACTAAGCTTTATCATTCTTCATCCTCATCGTTGGAAGGCTCTCAACATGATACTTCGGATAACTCGACGTTTATTTTACCTAGAAGACAATCTTTAGATAATCTCTCGGTGGCGTCATCGTTGGCTTCTCCTGAGTTTGACAGCGGTAATAACAACAATACGAACAGCAGCGACGGACTTAAAAACTCAAGCCTTGATGATGATGACAACGAATATAGTCTCAATGCTGCGGAAGGTTCATTTTCTATTTCTACAACAACAGTGACAACTACTACAACTACTAGAACAAGCATATTAGACGAAAGCCAGCAAATTTTAGGCGCCATACAGGAAGAAGATAGTGATGATTTATCCATACCTCAATAAACTACTATAGATACAATGATAATTTATTTATAAAAAGCTTGTGAACACAAAGTAACTGGTGGCACTGTTTTACCTAGAATAAAAAAAAATGTCAAGGTTTAAATCCCTTATTCCCAAGTCGCGTTTTACTGTAATAAAGCTAGAAAATTGAGGATCATACTTCAGCAAAACAAAGAGTCATATTATGAACAAAATCGCAATTTTATTTATTTATTTATTTAAAGAAAATAGTACATATATACATAAACCTTTTTTTTTGTGTGTGTGTTTTTTTACAAATAGAGAAGGAATTACTGACGACCATGAGCAATATTTTCACCCTTGATTACTTTGGATTCATCACCAGTTATCTTACCAGCCATCTTTTCAAGATTACCCTTGATCTTATCACCAGCAGAAGGCTTTTTAGTAGCATCATCCATAGCAGTATTACCGTCTTTTTCGTAGGTATCTTGATAAGGCTTGGCTTTACCCATACCTTCATGAAGAGGTTCACCTGTGTGTCTTTGATTGTCACCGTGAGTAATACCAGGACCTTGAGGGGTCATACCAACTCCTTGGTTAGTTACCGTTGTACCTTGAGGTTTAGCTCCAGTGGCAGTAGTAGAACCAGTAGTAGGATGGAGTGCATGAGCAGCCTTTTCTTCGAGACTAGATTGATTACCACCATCTCGCTTGATATGATGAGAAGCACCGTGGTCGCCTTCAGGAGCAGTATTGCTTCTTTGGTTCTTGTTGTCAGTATTACTATGAACCTGGACAGGAGGGACACCAGTTCCAGCATGACGGTTGGACTTGGAATTGTCGAGAGAGCTATCATAAGCAGAACCACTTGTGGGACCAGTACCATGAGTTCCAGTAGTATAATTTCCTTGAGTTCCAGTAGTGTTATGAGTACCGTGGGTTCCAGTAGTACCGTAAGTACCAGCAGTATTATGAGTACCATAAGTTCCAGCGGTATCGTGCATACCGTGAGTACCGTGAGTACCGTGAGTGCCATGAGTTCCAGTAGTACTAGCATATCCAGATGTCGAATCAATACCAGTAGCACCAGTTGAAGTGTTAGTACCTTGTTGATTAATATTGGATGCATTATGTCCGCCTGTTTGATCAACATACTTAAGGTCAGTGTCGGGGCCGGTGTAGTTCAAGTTGTTATCATTCAATCCACCAGTGGTTCCAGTGTGACCAGTGTGAGTACCGGTGTGTCCTGTATGTCCAGTAAGACCAGAGCGAGTACCAGTATGACCAGTATTTCCGGTAAGACCAGTGTTGGTACCAGTGTGAGTGCCAGTATGATGAGTACCAGTATGGTGATGATGATGATTGTCGTTAGACTTGTTGTATCCAGCTTGATCCAAGTTGCGAACGTTAGAGTCGGCACCAGAATAGTTCATGTTGTCATTACGGGTACCACCAGTAGATGAGTAAATAACATCGTCCTTAGGTTGGTGAGTGCTTAAGTTGTTGTCGTTATTGTTGAAACCAGCGCTAGGTTCGTGAATGTTACCTGTAGCAGCGAGGCCTTGGTTTTGATTGACCTGACCACCAGCAGTAGTACTGATACCAGCGGGTGTGTTGTTGACACCTGTTTGATCGAGAGTTCTACCAGTAACGGGGGCGCCAGTCATATTTTCGTCTCTGCGTGAACGAGTGTTGCCTTGAGCAAAAGGAGCAGTGGCAGTATAAGGATCATTCAAACCAGTGGCAGCAATACCGTGGTTTTCATTCAAGTCTTCAGGTTGATTGTGCTTCAAATTGCCATAGGTTTGATTCAATTGACCAGGTTGGTTTTGGTAGTTAGTGTTAGTAGTATTGTTATAAGCAGACATTTTCAAATAGTATAAATTATAATATATATAAAAAAAAGGAATACTTTGGATTTCGAAGAAATCCAGTATTTATATATTTACATTTATGCTAAAACAAAATGATCTATAGTATACGTCAATCCCAAAAAGCATAAATAATCTAAAAGTCATCATGACGTTAAAATTTGAAAAGATAGACACGAAAAAAAAAATATGTCATTTAACTTTGCTTTATATAGTAAGTCGATGCATTTTGAAACTTGAAATTTTTGATTTTGCATATATACATATATATGATCTTGCGTGTTATAAAGATAATACTATATAGACAAGCTTTAGTCCCTAAAAGACTGAGCTATTTTAGCAGCTGTAGTTGTAAAGTCTAAAGGCATTTCCGCTCATGTAATCAATGTCCTCCTAAAGCCGTTTGTGAAAAGTGAAATTTCGTTTTTTGAAAACAACAGGTCGCTATTTCAAATAGCTTGCATTACAAAAAAGCATCCCGTTCAAAGTAATATTACATGTAGAAAATCTTGCTTTTACTCAAAAAATGGCAAATACCCTAGCAATGTCAGTTGAACAGATTAATCCGCCTCACCCTTCCACAGATTTACTTTCAGTAGATAAGCCAACGAGACAGTATTTTATGTCGGGACTAGGCAGTGGCACCATTCCTAATGTCCAACAATCTTATTATTCAAATGGCGTAGATGATCTTATTGATTCAAGAGCTGCCGCAAGAGAACTTGTGAATTTTATTGTCCTAAAATACATTACAACCGCAATGAGTAGCCCTTTTGAAGTATCTAAAACGCTTTTACAAGTACAATATATGCCTCGAGGAGATAATGCGGTTTCTGTCAATGCAAAAACTGAAGTTAATAACGATATAAGAAAGGGACTGGTAATTGGATAAAATACTCGTGGGTACTTGGTTTACTTATATTTTTGCAATAAACAGGAGCGAGGGAAGAGTAGGAGCGCACATGAAGAGAAAGAGCATAGTAGAGAAAACTCGAATACTTCAGTGGCTTCAGATCTACTAGATAGTAGTAGAAGTGAGGGTTTGTATGATAGCTCTATTCAACAGCCATATCAAATCAAGCCTATTGAGGGAGGGGTATGGAAAGGAATAAAAGCATTATTGAATCAGCCACATGAGGGGTGGAACTCGTTGTTTAAAGGCCAGTATACAAACTGGATATATGAGATACTACATCTATTTCTCCAGCCAACACTTGAAGGTATTCTGAATGATCTATTTGACTTGTACGATGACACAATCCCTCTTGTTCACTTGGATCGTGTGGGACCAAACCTAGCTACATTAGTTGCAAGCAACCTCATTGTAGGCTACATCTTAAGCCCTTTGGAACTGGTTAGAACTAGGTATACATAAAAAAAAAAAAAAAAGAACCGCATCATTCCCTTTCTTTTGACTATTTGTAAGACTGCAGGTTCAATCTGCTTCACCTTTACACAAAAAGTACAATGGACCCTTCCATGCTCTCAGGACAATCATTCAGGAAGAGGGCCTCTACGCTTCACACAGTTTACTACCCACGGTTTTATATCACACAATTGTACCTCTTTTACAAAACACAGCACCTTTAATTATTGATCGTGCCCTAAGGATCTCAGTCAATGATTCACCTTTATTATACCACTTTGCGATGTTAGGTTTAAATACATTAGAAATAGTAATAACTACGCCAATAGATACCCTTCGAAAAAGGCTTCAATGCCAAGTGAATTCAGGTAGAAGTAAAAAATTTGAAGCTGTTGTTGCATTAAGGCCCCTGCCCTATACAGGAATGTTGAATGCTGCATCTTGCATTATGAAAGAAGAGGGTGGTGGTCGATCAAAAAGGAATGATATGAAGCTACGTCGAAAGAGTATTTTTACAGATTGGAGTCTAAGAGGTTTATATCAAGGATATTATTTACAATGTACATCAAATATTGTATTGTTCTTTTTACATGTAGTTAATAGTATAGAAGGTGAGCTTAAACTAGACGTAATATATACTGAATGATGCTAACCATTTCATTATTAAAAGATGAATATGAAGAGTTCTAACCTGATACGTATTATAAGTTTAGACAATAAACAACTTTTTCGGTTTGCTGTTTAGTAAACATAACTAAGCACTAAAACGTTAGCTATTAGGTTGTTCTCACTAATATTTAAACGTTTATAAAATAAAGACGCCAAAGTATAGACGTACATATTATGACATTATAATGAGAAAACTTTAATGCATTTATATATATTATATAATTTGTTAATATCAGGTGCCAAATGTCTTACTTGTGCGCATAAAGTTCAAGAGAGCTTTGTAAACACTCTTTCCCTCCTTAGGATTATGACATCAATTGTGGTTACATGATGATCATGAAAGCCAATAAGAATAGTATATATATATATATATATATTTAATGAGATAAGACAAAACTTTAATAATTAAAAGGGATAGGTTATGTTGATTTAAGGTTATAAGCTTGAGATATTCTTCTAGAATGTTTACTATTGCCGTCATCAGCAATGACGGGGGAACTTGAAGCCGCTTTAAGAGAATACACTAATTGTATCATTTGATCTTCATCTTTCACTAGATTCATGCCATGTTGAGAAGCATAGCTTTGCTCAGCTCTTAAAATAGACCGTATTTGATTTTGACATTTATCAAATACTTGGGCATTATGACGTAAATTGATACTATCAGCAACAAAGCGATACTTTTCAATTTCATGACAGAGTGCAGCAACATCTACAAGCTCTAATAGAATATTTTCACTTTCATCAGGCTATAAAAATAAGTATGAGCAACTTCTTCATTATCATTTAGTAGGTTTACCGTATCGTCTTCTTCTAATTCTCTTCTAGTAGAAACAATAACAAGATCTTCGTTAGTAGTTATACCTAACTCAAGCAATAGAATTTGTGAATCTGGGGTAAGCTTCGTCTTTGGATGGACTGCATCAATAAATCCAATCGACAAGAAATTGTCGACAGCATTTTGACTGGCTTCTGTAGATAAAACTTCCCTATAAATAGTTCTTCTTCCTGTAATCAGGTGAGCAGCAATCCATTGAGAAAGAGCAGGAACAATCTTTCTTGGCATGTAAGGTAAATCGCGAAGAGCAGACAAAGAGCAAGATGTAATCCAATAAGCATCTAAAGTAGGATATATAAATGAAGCTAAAAGACACACTCGAGTGTAATCTCTTTCGTTATTTTCAATGGTTACAGCCTTAGTATATTTGCGTTCATCATTGACGATAAGCAAATTCTTCTTGACAAACCAAGATAGCAAAGTTTCAAATTTCTATAGTTTTTGCTTTTAATAATAAAGAAACAATGACCTTTTCTTTTACTTGTTTACCTCGCGTCGGTTCCATGGATAAATGAATTCGTGCTTAAACAATCGAACCAAAAATGTAAACTGTGCATAGAGCTCATTTTCTGATAATTGCTTGATATTACCAGAAAGATAGACCACAGAAAACAAAGCTTCAGGAAGGAAAATTTCAATGAGTTGGCTGGCCATGTAAGACATCACCATGACATTATCAGCGTGGTCGATAACTCTAACAACAGTTTGATCTGTAATTCGCTTACTATCCATCGTGATGTTACTTTTAGCATCCAACAAATCTATAGCATAGGACACAATCGATGAAACTTCTTCATCGTTTTGCCAGTCGACTTGTATATTTCTATCAGCCAGCTCTTCTTTCAACCAAGATACATGGCGATTGATTTTCCCTAACGAAATGCCGCCTGAAGATCGACCAAACAATAAAGTGGCAGCGACAAGAGTAACAGGGCTAACGACAGCAGCCAAATGTTGTCCGCGTTGAACCTTTCGAGCGACGTAGTCAGCCACAGCATGTTCATCCTTTACCACAACAGTACTAAAAAAAGGCATTAATGATATAACATCTTTCTTTTGTGTCTGTATACCTATGACGCTTGTTCGTGTTTACAGGTAATCCAGCTTCCTTTACAGTTTCCTTGATATCAATCGCTTCCCCAAATCCTACAAAGACACGTCCATATTTGCCAACCTCTGTCGATGCCCCGCTTTCTTTTATAGCCGCTCTACCAGCGACCGTAGCACTTGGACGTAAAAAGTTCGAAGAGACAGTCAAATCACGAGGCTTTTGATCAAGCACCTGATCAATCAAAGAGTGTAATTCAGGAATTTTTTCATAAGTGATGTTTACGGGCACAAGCACTGCCTCACGTCTCAAGGACAAGGAGGAGAATGAGCCAGACGGTGCTAATTTTTGCGGCTCTGGTTCAGGAGATTTTTCCTGCTGGTTGTGGCCTATGGTTCCATCAATTACCATGTTCAAAATACCATCATGATAAGCTGTTTGCAATCTTCCTGTACGGGATCGAGACCTTTCAATAGGCATGGATAATGCGCCATGTTCTTTTAGCAACACTTCTGTATAGGCCGATGTGACAGCAGTATGGAGAGGTGAACGAGAAGCAAGATCGCGTCTAACAAAGAAAGCACCTGAAATGCGGAGTATATCAGATAGAGGTCCAAGAAGGGCTAAGGCTAAAGACAGTGTGTTAATAAAAAAAAAAAAAAAATCTTATCGCAGTTTGTAATGGATTTACCTTCATCGCATACAATAGCAGGAACGGGTAAATGATATCTCAAACAAATATACCAAACAATAAGATGGTCAAGGATTGTCTTGGAAGCGGGGATGTAAACAACATTTTTGTCTTGAATTTGTTCTTTGAGTCTTGCAATCTCTAACTCATTGATGCGCATACTACGAAATAAGCGCTTAAATAAATCTTTCAATAAAGCACCTGCAGACCAGATATAAGGCAACTGAGTTCTTTCCTTCATGCGTTGAAGGATTTTGAGGGCTTCAGAAACGACAGTCTCTTGTGGGACACCAGAAGTTTCAATAATCTAAACCCAAGAATGAATAAACAAAAAAAAAAAAAAAAACTTTTGGGTAAAAATAATCATATACCTGTTTAATGCTTTGACCGACACGTCGATCATTAAGCACTTCAACGCGAATATGTTCTTCGTGTGATTCTGAAGGTCTATTCCAATGCCCAAGGTTCACCATAGTTTCCTTGTTTTTCAAGATATTTGAGTCGTCATGACACCAGTCGTCAAGGCTTGCATCGAAATCGTTCACCCATTCTTCCAATTTTTTCTTATCTTTCAATGCATGGCCGGGTTTCTCAAGAGACGCTATCAACTTATTGAGCATACGTTCGTTTCTCTTTTCAATTTCTGACGCACTAAAGACAACAGACTCTATTTGACGATCAATGATTGAATGCTTTCCTGCATTGGGATATAAGGCACAAGCCCAATTTGTTGGTAATGTAATATTTCTTAATCCTGCAGGAGGTGCTGGCGTGAGGTACATGTGAGTGCCAAACGCATAGTTGACGATATAAGTGTACCAATCCATGTTTTTGTAAGGGATTAAATTAAATTGAGGGTCACTAAGCATATCCTTATTTAGCTTTTGCACGTTCTGGTGATCGAATATCCAGGAATGTCGCATGAATGGCTGCACTGCGTCGACGACACGTGAAGCAGATTCTAAAACTCGATTGAGTGAGTTGGCATCTGACGTGGCTTTGTTATTCATCGAAATAGAAGATAACGATTTGCTAAATATCTTGGATTTGAAAAAGGATCGACTGGGTGCAAAGTAGTCTTCCGTTGAAGGTAATTCGATTTTTGCATTACGAGACCAATAGGTTTGGACTGTCTGATATATTTGCGCCCAGGTTGTAGTAGTATTTATGCTTGATGCAGATACTTGATAAATATAGGGAAAGTACTGTACGTTCGGCTCAATGATGCTATCATGATCAGCATCTGATTTCAATACTTCGTTATATGGCAAGATGAATTTGTATCCTGGTGTCGATATGAAGGCTACACATCCTAAAATAGTACGCACCAAGTAATCTACTGGAATGATATCTGCCGTTAAATCTCCTGTGCTAGGCTGAAGTGCTTGGACTGCCTTTCCCATTAAAAATAAGGTCCCATTTGCTCCAGTAGTTCCGTCCACCTGAAATAAAAGAATAAGAAAATAGATCATAAGCGTAATTAGCAGCACTCACCCATCCAGGTAAAGGTTCAATGAAACTAGCGCCTACTTGCGTGGCTCTAACAATGGAGACTGGCCATTGAGTTTTACCACCCTGTGCCTCTTCAATACGGTTCAGATCCACACGTTTCAAAATGAGATGCTCTGTGAGCGCTTTTGTAAATGTATAGGTGTTTGGATAGTGCGCAAGAATGCGTTGAGTCATTTTAGGAATATCCTGTAATTCTAGATTGACAATTTCAGTCAATAGTTCTTCTGGATCACCGACCTTCATTGGGTAAACACGTTCTTGAATATAACCATTTGGAATTTTTGGATCAGAATAAGCCAAAGACATATGAACAAAAGCCTCTATTTATATGTTAAAAAGTCATGAATGTATCAAAAGAGGGACATTTTTACCCATATGTTTGCATTCATCTGCGAGATCCATCATTCTAAGAGTTCCAAGGGTGTTTGCCTTATTTTTACATTCGTTATTACCCTACTTTTTTTTTTCTTTTTTTTTTTTTTTATTACCTCCAATGCTAAATCTAATCTTTCATTGTAGTTTAATGTGGCTGCGCAGTGTATGACAATATTCACATTTTCAATAATTTTCTCTTTGTCAGACTCGCTTATAGATAAGTCTGGAGAGATAATATCCCCAGAAATAGGAATAATCTTATTCTTGACAACTGAGTCGAATATTTCTTTTCCCATTATACGTCTCAATATAACGAAAGCCTATTTTTTTTTTTTTTTTTTTTTACTGAATATTTTAGTTTCCTTTTTTCATTGACTTGTATTTTACTTTATTGTTAAATATTTCGTTCCTGAGTCTCTCCGACGGTCTGCCAATTTTACTACGTTTAATACTTCCGCTTCTTATTAAGATGTACACATTACCTAAGTCTTGACGAAGAGCCTGAATTAATTTCCATAAAATAGCTTTACCTATGAATCCTGTAGCACCTGTCATCAGGATATTTTTATTTTTAAACGATTCGATAACGGGACCCTGAAAGTCATGTTCATCAATATGAAAA
Source organism: Mucor indicus B7402 (assembly GCA_000697295.1). Taxonomy (NCBI): domain Eukaryota; kingdom Fungi; phylum Mucoromycota; class Mucoromycetes; order Mucorales; family Mucoraceae; genus Mucor; species Mucor indicus. Next base: position 15,894 of record JNEK01002760.1, read on the forward strand.
GGTCGTAGATCATCATTGATAGATTCAGGTATATAAGTTGAGTGGGATGTAGTGGAGGATTCGCTATCATCAGGTAAAGTACTTTCGGTAGTAGAGGAGGAAATTATAGACAAATCAGTTGGTGTAGGTGTAATAGGCTCTTCAATAGACTCGCCATTAATGGCTAATGCAGGCATTGTATCATGTAGAACGATTTCAGGCACAGCAGTGACTTCTTGGCTATTCTCTTGCGTGTTTAGTGACTCCAAATAAGTGTGAGATTCCTGTTCTTGAAGATCTCCTTTTTGTTCTGACATTACGTCTATTCGAAATAACACATAAGCTTAAAGTTACAGCAAAAGTATAGTTCTTACCTTTGTTTTAATAAAAAAGGAAAGAAAAACGGAAAGAAGAAAGGAAAAAGCTTAAATCCAAATTATAATTGTTCACGAAAAAAAAAAAAAAAAGGCCTCAGCCCAATTGCCTAAATTGAATTATATAGACGCACCCTTCTCAGGTACACTCTAATTTTTTGGGGGGTACATTAAAAGCTCTGGCCAATTCCGGGTCGAACTTTTCATACGCTTGTCCGACCCTTTTTTTTTTGGGAGAGTAATGGAAACCACTTAACGACAAAGACATCAAGGAACGATTACATCCTTCCCTTTTTCAACGTACCCATAATCTCAATCATGGCCGCTGTTCAAATCTCCAAGAAGAGAAAGGTAGAATAAATAGAATCAGACATGATGGATTGATACTAACTGTTTATTTTCGTAGTTTGTAAGTTTTTTTATTTTTTTAGATTTGAGAAATGATCGATTGACACCCATTTTAGGTCGCTGATGGTGTTTTCTATGCCGAATTAAATGAATTCTTCACCCGTGAACTTGCCGAAGATGGTTATGCTGGTGTTGAAGTTCGTGTCACTCCTGCCCGTACAGAGTAAGATTAAAATATAAAAGAGAGAAGTGGGGAATATTGATGTGCTGCTTAGAATCATCATCCGTGCCACTCACACACAAAACGTTCTTGGTGAAAAGGGTCGTCGTATTCGTGAATTGACCACTCTTGTTCAAAAGCGTTTCAAGTTCCCTGAAAACGCTGTCGAACTCTATGCTGAACGTGTTCAAAACCGTGGTCTCTGTGCCATTGCTCAATGTGAATCTGTCAAGTTCAAGCTTCTCAACGGTTTGGCCGTTCGTCGGTAAGAGATTTCAAATGGAGGAGAGAGAGTGTGTGTTTTTTAATGTGTGTGTGTGTGTGATTTAGTGCCTGTTATGGTGTCGTCCGTTTCGTTATGGAATCTGGTGCCAAGGGTTGTGAAGTTGTTGTCTCTGGTAAGGTCCGTGCTGCCCGTGCTAAGGCCATGAAGTTCGCTGACGGTTTCATGATTCACTCTGGTAACCCTGCTCGTGAATTCATCACTACTGCTGTCCGTCACGTTGACTTACGTCAAGGTGTTTTGGGTATCAAGGTTAAGATCATGTTGGATAACGATCCTACTGGTCGTAACGGTCCCAGAAACCCTCTTCCTGATATTGTTACTATCCTCGAACCCAAGGATGAACAACCCATCACCGAACCCTCTGCCCAAGATTTCAGACCTGCTCCTGCTGCCCCTGAAGCTACTGAAGCTTAAATTCTTTTTTCTTAGCGTGTCTATGTAATTGAATCAAAATAAAATTAAATTAAAAACAGTACACACCATTGTATATATGTAATATATCTATGAGTCCATACGGGTAGCATATAGTATGCCTGCATGTTTTGAATAAGTGACTGCTACGTTTTTTACATAAAGGTTGGAGAAAAAAAATTCCTGTTTATCACAGACCATTATACTTTTTTTTTTAGTTCAGATGGGAAAAGACACAATCATTAAAAGATCTGTTGTAGAGGGTACTTGCTTACGAGTTCTATTCGCTTGCATTCAAGCTAACTCTTTTTTTTTTCTGGTATTGCTTCTGTAGGATCTATTCACAAGCGTTCACCTCAACGGCCAGCCAATGTACCTACAGACATTTACATTTCAAATAAAAGTAAAACAGTCGCCGTGATAAAACGTGTAACAAGGCTTATGCTGAGAGAAAAGTAAATGCATTAAGAGGAAGGAGGAATATGCATTAATAATTATTTTAGTCATAAAGAAGTGACCATTCATGGATTAGGAGGCATGTTACCACGAGCTATTTCAATGGCGCTGGCAGCTCAGAAAGCTTTAGAGAATCAAGTTATACTAAAACCCACCACCGAGACAATTACTTTAATAGACGACATTATACCCGATGATATGGTAAAAAGAAGTAAAAAAAACAAGGGTTATATTCGTTTTGTACCTAAAAAAACGTCAATAGGATAAAGATTTAGAAACACAAAAGAGAAATAATAATGTCATTCATATTAAATTAGAGGCAACATCCGGATTAGAGAAATTACAAAGGAAAACTGGTAAACTCATTCATCACCCCTCTAGAAATAGAAGAAGTAGAAAATGGTAGTCTTCTCTGATTACAAAATAAACATGTCAAAAGAGAGCTTCTATTTTTTTTTTTTTGCCAACTTCCTTTTTAAGAAATTGTGACTCTCAACTGTCAATTTTGAGGCAGCAAACACCCCCCCGGGCAAATAATAGAAGGGGAACCTGCTTTCTTTTTTTTTTTTTTTCCTCTGTTTTTCTAGTTTCGAAAATTATGTCAGCCATGAAACTTCATTCAGCTTTCATTAAGCCAGTTGGCATGTTAGCTCAACAACAACCTTTTCTAGCTTCTAGAATGATCATGTCTCAATTACCCAAGACAACTGTTTTGGGCATTCGTGGTTATGCTACCAACCAACAACAAGGAAAGCAAATCCTTTTACGTGATCACGGTGTTTTCGGTAATTTGCGAAAGAAAATAGAGTCAAGTGCTGTTGTATAACTCTTTTCTCTTTTATGTAAGCCAATTATGTGCCTCCTGAACAAAGCCCTTCTATCAGTGATTTCAGTAACTGGCGTTTAACAAAGTGGAGAAATATGAAAAATAATGTTCAAAACCTTTTAAGGTACGCAACTAATTTTTGAACTTCCAAAAGATATTGATTTTTGGCTAGTGTGGGTTTAATTAAATACAAATCTCAATATGAAAAATGGAATTCTCGCAAGTTCCTTGCTGAAGCCAATGAAACCTATAAAGATATGAATGATGCTTTTGCTAGGTAAGGAAACTGACAGGTTAATGCGTTCTTGTGGTTGATTTTCTTTTGATAGAGGTGATCGTACTATTTTAGAAGAAGTTTGTTTAGATTCCATGTATTCTGTAAGTAAAAAAAAGATAGGACTGTTGGGCAATTGTATTGACCTGAGGTTAGAACTTGAAAAATCAATTAAAAACCCGTAACAATGTTCGTTGGGAATGGAGATATCATGGTGATGTAGAACAACCAAAAATTGTATGTGTTCGATGTGTTGGTACTACAGGTGTCAGTAAGCATGGTTTTGCAGTTGGACAAGTTACTGTTAGAATGTTTACTAAGCAATCCATGGCCGTTTATGATAAGAAAAACAAATTAATTGGTGGCGATCCCAACAAAATTCACAACATTTTAGAATACGTTGTCTTTCAAAAGACTATCTCTGATCCTGAAGATATTTGGAGAATCTATGGTAAAATTGCTGCACCAGAAAAGGTGTTGCCTAAATAAATATAATAAAACTATCCCCCCCCCCTCCTTCGCCCCTTTTGTAGTAATAAAATATAATTATTGTAGCTTGTAAAAAAAAGAAGGTTCCTGCAGAATTCAAATGTGCTGTCCATGAGTGACACACTGCAGCGAATGTTTTGAACATTAGTAAGCACAGTTTCAACAAAATAGCTTCCTCAAGACATGAATATCGCGTTTTTATATTATTTTTGTTTTTATTTTATAATTACACATCAATAGTATTACAAGTTTTTATATTATCTATTCTCTTTCCCAAACAGCAGCCATACCCATACCACTACCAATACACATAGAGGTGACACCGAAGCGACTGTTGGTACGCTTTAATTCAGGGAACAAGGTAGCAACTTGACGAGCACCAGTACAGCCCAAAGGATGACCAAAGGCAATAGCACCACCCTTGGGGTTAACCTTTTCTTCGGGAATACCAAGGACTTGAACGGTATAGACAGCTTGAGAGGCAAAAGCTTCGTTAATTTCAAAGATATCAATATCACTGATCTTTAAACCGGCGCGTTCAAGGGCGACGGGGATAGCATAAGCTGGGCCAATACCCATAACACGAGGAGGAACACCAACGGAACAAGAAGTAACGTATTTACCGAGGATAGGGAGACCCAACTTTTGAGCAGTCTTACGCTTCATCAACAAGACAGCAGCGGCACCGTCAGAGATTTGAGAGGCGTTACCGGCGTGAGTAGAACCGGTGGGCTTGAAGACGGGCTTCAACTTGGCGAGGACATCAACAGTGGTGTTGGCACGGACACCATCATCACTATCAACAACGACTTGCTTTTCGTTACCGTCCTTGTCAGTGACAGTGACAGTGACAGGAATAATTTCTTCCTTGAAGAGACCAGCCTTTTGAGCAGCAGCGGCCTTTTGATGAGAACGAGCAGAGAATTCATCTTGAGTTTGACGGCTAATCTTGTATTCTTCGGCAACGTTTTCAGAAGTAAGACTATTATTTGTTTTTAGTTATTTTTCCTCCTCCCTTATTTCATGGTTTGACTTACCCCATAGGTAAAAGACAGTCAGCAACAGCGGGATCCTTGGTTAACTTTTCAGAGACAGGGATCTTGCGATTAAAGTAATCACTGGTCATGGATTCAACACCGGCACCAATACCAATATCAATAAGACCACATTGGATAGCAGAGGCGATTTGAACACAGGCTTGGAGACCAGAAGAACATTGACGGTGCAAGGTACTGACAGCAGTAGTTTCAGGGAAACCAGCAGCAAGAGCAGCCATACGAGAAGGAGTAGCAAGACCACCGTTAGCACAGACGTTACCAACAGTGATATCTTGAACTAAGCTAGGATCAATGCCTGTCTTCTCAATAGTGGCCTTTAAAACGTGCATCAAAAGCTCTATGGTAAAGCGTTAAAAAGAAATTTATAGTCTTGTTTATGCCTAGTATTACCATCAGCAAGAAGGTCCTTGAAACCACCCTTACGACCTCTTGTCAAAGCAGTACGAAGAGCAGAAACAACAACAACATCTTCGGGTGACTTGACAGTAGCCTTAGTGACTTGAGAATCAGCTAAAATAGGTAAAGTAATAGGATAGGGTAAATTGGCCATGTTGACGATGAATGAATAAAGAGAAAAGAAGTCTTTTTTTTTTCTGTGCTTTTTTAAGTTTTTTTTTTTGAAATTTAATCTTACTAACATTTATTTCTGACTTTTGCCCCCACAAAATAAACATTACAAAACGATTTCCCAAGGCTATGAGTGACTATGAAAGGGAGTTTGCACGTGATATTTTCCCCTTGTGCCAATGAGATTACGTAAAATATAATGCAAAACGCACTTTTCAGGGCGATTTTTTCACAATTGTCAAAGTCTTGCAGGTATACTTTGCTTTTTTTTTTTTTTTTTTTTTTTTTATGACTGTATAATTCTATTACATAAAACAGTCAGTATAATGAGCCAAAGAAACACTTGTGTTTTTGAACACCTATTTTTTATTTGGCCTATTTTTTTTTTTTTTTTTTTTAGTTTTTCAGGCCTACTTTTTACGCTCTAAATCAAGGACTAGAAAGCAACGAGTGAGCACCCCAAGCTGCAGCGTTCTTGTAAAAAAAAAAGGCTCTTTATGTGCTTAATGTATGAAGTAGAGCTATTCAACTTTGAGCCTAATCTATACGGAGTGAAAGCGATGTATCATTCGTTGAGGTTCTATCTATCTTCATGTAAAGATAGCTTTTCAACACTCGATATACGATTAGTTTCTGTATACAACATAGCTTATGTATTTGATCGTTGCTTTAGAGAAGCTGCTGTTATTTTTCGTTGAAGGTGTGCCTTATACAAAAACGTAGTATTCAAGGTCTATAGAGAGCATTCAATCTACTAGAATTCAATAGCAAAGACACGAAATTAAAAGACTTTTAAGAAATGCCCTCTTATAATAGCAATATTTGATATAAAAATCTTTTTTTTTTTTAATCGTAAAAGTATGACAGACATCACGTGGCTGCGCGAAATTACATATAAAAAGGGTAATAAAATGCATATAGGGAAGGTATAATGTGTGTAAATATAACAATGAGTATTAAGAGTGATTTGATAATGAACGCTTTTTGATAGTTGTTAAGAATCGTTTTAGTTTTGTTCCAATTGGCTTTTCTTCTAGTGAATTCGTAGGAGATTCACATAATAATTGCTGTTCAATTGATCCAAAAGAATGCGTTGATATAGGCTCAGGGCGTTGTGCTGTTAATGAATCAGTAGAGGACATTGATAAAAATGATGATTTTGAAGGTGAAGACAAGCATTGTGAATACATGAATTCATTTGTATCAAAGTGTTCAGTAAATCTTGACATAATTGAAAAAAAAAAAGAAGAGGAAGAAAAACAGAAGAATTAAGGAATTTTGAACTATTTTTTATACGTTGTTCCCCCCGCCATCACCACCGCCGCTCATTATCATGCCCCTTTCTCTTTCAATTTCTGATCTTCAAAATAGAACTTATAACTATAAACTTGTACTCTTCTTGTTGTTATTATTCTATTTCTAAAAAAGCCAAGCCAATAATGTGGCTTTTTATAAACATGGTAGTATTCGCATTTATTTTTACAAAGAGTACGGGCTGATGATGTGCTCTTTTTTACTAGTTGAATGGTTCCCAGTTTAACCGGTTTCTTAAATCTTATTTGTCGTTGATCAAAAAAAAAAAAAAAAAACCAGTGTAACAAAAGCAGGGCCCAGATGGAACTAGAATTTTAAAGTTCTACAAATACCAACACACAATTTGAGACGCTTGTTTAATAGTGTCCAATTAGAGTGTTAAAGAATATCTTATGACTATACCATTGTTGTACAGCGTTTTAACTATACTTTCGGGCTTTATTTTGGGCAGGCGCTTAGAAGGTGTATAATTAAAGCAAATAATCATCAATTGATCTTAAAAAGACGCTATAGTCAGTCGATATACTATATGAAGTGATTGTAATTTCAGTCGCCAAAAATTCAAAGTCAAAGAATAATACACCCTGTTTCTTGGAGCTATTTATATTGTAAATAGCAGCAGCTGTCAAATAAGATTATTCATTGACTTGGGTATCTGTTGAACTTTAGAGCATATCCAAACTTGCTAGTTAATCTTCTTTGAGAGTTATATCACAAAACGCGCACTAATGAATATTGACGTAAATGTATATTTCTTAGAAGGGTTATAATTCTTGTAAATCATGGCCTCCCGATTCGTCTGGTTTTACTCGAATTCGAAAAGTCTTTAACAATTTTGTTAAAAAAAGATGTTCATATTGAAGATCATTATGTCATTATATACCAATTTGATATTAGAGTTTAAACAACAGTCAAAGGAATAATGAAGAAGATCAGGTACGCATTAGTGGGCCTATGTATAACCATTCAATTGAATACAAAATAGCAGAACACTCTATATTCATCACGCTATAGTTGGTTTTGGTTCCTTAAAATAGCATTCGTATTCTTATCAGGAAGTTTTTCCAAGTTAGAAAACCGGTAAAACTTTTTTAAAATTTGGTTAGATTTCCAATCACTAGTCTACTGGTAATCGATTGAGTATACTTTGTATAGCAAAAAACATACAACGATAGATCACAAATTCGTTACACGTTTTTTTTTTTTTTTTTTTTTCTAAGGAGATGTTAGACTAAGGTCAGACAACAATAACCTTATAAAATACAAATCTAGACCATAATTTTACTTCTCATCTCAATTCACTGTTTCTAACCCTCTTATCACTTGCAGCGTTTAATCAAATGCAGCCAGTACTATTTCAATAATAAATACAAGAACAATTCTATTCTCGTTCTTTTGCTATTTAAACAATAACGACAACAATAGAAATAGACCGTTCCTTTCGTGTTACAGGTCTTTATTATTAATATACATCAGGGCGCTAGAGTCTTTTTTTGGTGAAAAGCATTCTTTTTTAGTTTGACACCCACGAGGGACCCTCAAATAAAAAGAGTCACAGTAATGTGTGACTGTGTAAGTTTTTATTGGAGTTTTTTTTTTTTTTTTTTTGCCCAAAAAAGGGTGTGTTTTCCGTCTAAAAAGATTCCAACATGCAAACTGTTTCCAAGATTTTCGTCATTTCTGGACCTTCTGGCTCTGGTAAATCTACACTTTTGAAGCGTCTTTTTAGTGAATTCCCTGATACTTTTGGTTTCAGTGTTTCTCGTAAGAATTTGAACTCTTTTTTTTATTTTTTTTTTTTTATTTTTTTGCATTGTCTCATTCATTTTATAGACACTACTCGTAAGCCTCGTCCTGGAGAAGTAGATGGCAAAGATTACCACTTTGTTGAAAAAGATGACATGATCAAGGAAGTTCAAGATGGTAAATTCATTGAAAGTGCTACCTTTTCTGGAAATATGTATGGTAAAGTAAAGTTTTATGCGCGACACGAGTTTTTATGACTTTGATGTATGCTTACCTATTTGTGTGTATATATAGGTACCTCCATTAAGGCAGTTGAGGATGTTGTAGCTCAAGGAAAAGTGTGTATGCTCGATATTGATATGCAAGGTGTTAAATCTGTCAAAAACACTGCATTGAACCCCAAATATATCTTTATTCAACCTCCTAGCTTCGAGATTTTAGCGCAACGTCTTCGTGGTCGTGGCACTGAAAAGGAAGAAGCTGTCTTGGCCCGTTTAGATGCCTCCAAGAAAGAAATGGAATATGGTGCTACTCCTGGTGCCTATGACAGTGTTATTGTCAACGATGATTTAGAAACTGCTTATGATAGTTTAAAGAAAGCTATCTTTGTTTAAAAAAAAAAATTAAATTAATCCATTTAGACCTTTCCGCATAAAATATAAAATCAGATCATCTTCTTAGATCAGATAAAGAAGTACCCATTCTTTTTTATAAGCGGCGCCCTTGAACTCTTTTTAAGTTGGCACACAGCAAGATATTATTTATAGATGTCAATTTTTCTGCATTTAGTATTATTTGTCTCTTTTAGAGGGAGTTTGATGCACGTTATTTAATTGAGGGAATAATAATCAAAGTTGTAAGAAATTATAGACAAAATAAAGCAAACAAGTTTAACTGAACATTTACATAAAACTGTTGAAAAATGTAATAATACAATCTTCTTAGTATCGTTTAAAGAGTTTTAGTTGACACTGTATAGGTTCTACCGTTAACAATAGGCTGCAATGGCTCAAGCCTTGAACGTCTCTCAACAATCATCAGTCTAAGTCTGTTCGTATTATTTGATTAATACTATATGCTGTGGCCATAGGTTGAATTCAGATAGCTTTTAGTGTATTATCGCTAAAGCGGCTTTACTCTATCTTACAGCTAAGATGTATTTTATATAGTGAATTGATGATAATTTCGAGTAAATAGTACCATCGCAATATATATTATACTAATTTAGCAATTACAGATCGACCGCTCATACTAACTAGATACGTTTTGTCTATTATTTTATATAGTATGCATTGATCTGAGAGCACAATTGATTTAGGGAGGATAGTTGTTAAACACCCGTACTACTGCTTCTCTGCTGCCTTGTCTTTCCTTGAAGAACTGCTGGCCCAAAAAGCATTTGCGGAAAAGACAACAACTAAGCTTTTTTTTTCACCAAGAATAGGATGTATTAAAACCCAAACATCTCTTCCCTCTTATCTATGCATTACAATAGGCAAATTTTCTGGAAACAAATGACGACGGTTACCAGCCCACATGTTTACAATAAAAAATGCCGCCTGTTTTTGGGGTAAAAAAAAATTAATGAAACTAGCGATTTTCCTTATTTCACTCCAAATATGAAGGTGGACTGAGCCCTGCTCTCCCCCAAATAAAAAACTTACTCCACAAATTCTTCTTCATGTTGGGGGCAAAGAACACTGTTTTTGATGAGTAAGCATTTAACTGATGGTTACTCCACTTCATGAAATTTGGCTTCGGGGATATGACAACTTTTTAAAGGCCTTTCTTTTTTCTTTTTTTTTTTTTTTTTTCGAAAATAATCATGGTGGACTGTAACACTACTGTCTTTTTCGCTGCTGTTGGTGCTCTTTTTCTCGGCTATAAAGCCTTGACTTTATTGAAGACAGTTTACGATGTCTATTTTGCCAGTGGCATTCCTGTAAATATAAACATTCAACGCGCTTCATCTTAAAGAATTAACCAAAAGTAAAATTAGCTCAAGAAGTTTGGTGCTGGTTCAGGTGCCTGGGCAGGTAATAATCTATCTGTTTAAATTAATTAACACATTAACATGAGCATTATTTCAGTTGTCACTGGTGCTACTGATGGTATTGGCAAAGAATTCGCTTACCAACTTGCAAAGAAAAAGTTCAATGTGTTATTGATTTCTCGTACTGCTTCTAAATTGGAAGCTGCTGCTAATGAAATTAGTAAGTTCATATATATACATGAGTATGGAACAGACATGATTAAACACTTCTTGAAGCTGAACAACATGGTGTTGAAACAAAAACTTTTGCTATGGATTTCACAAAGGGCGATCCTGAAGATTTTAGAAAGGTTGGCGAGATTATCAATTCCATTCGTGTTGGTGTATTAGTTAACAACGTTGGTGTGAATCATGATATTCCTACACCTTTTGCTGAAGAAGACGACGCTCTTATTAATAATATTATTGAAGTGAACATTAAGGGCCTTATGAAGATGACGAAACTTGTTCTTCCTCAAATGAAAGAAAAGTAAGCTTTCTTTTTTATGCCGAGATGTCAAACTTTAATTTTTTTTTTTTTTTTTGTTAGCCATTCTGGTCTTATTTTCAACATGGGCTCATTTGCTGGTTTAGTTGCTACTCCTTACTTATCTGTCTACTCTGCCGGTAAGGCTTTCTTGTCCACCTGGTCTCAAGCTTTGGGTACTGAAGTTGCTAAGGATGGTATTGTTGTTGAACATGTCAATACTTATTTTGTTGTTTCTGCTATGAGTAAGATCCGTAGACCTTCTCTTTTGATTCCTACTGCCAAGAGCTATGTTGCCAGTGTCTTAGCTAAGGTTGGTGTCCCTTGTGGTGCCACTGTTCCATATACTTCTACACCCTACCCTATGCATGGTGTTGCTAATTGGGCTATCAAAAACCTCCTTACTGACACTTTCTGGGTTAATTACAATGATAGTAAGTAATATTTATGCGCATTGGGAATAATACTGACCTTTGTTTATAGAAATCCAAAAGGACATCCGTAAGAGAGCTTTACGTAAGCGTGAGCGTGAAGCTGCTGCTGCTCGTAAAACCGAGTAAAGTTCTAAAATAAAAGCATTTTATTTAATTAAAAATACAAGAAATGGGATGTGCATACAAGTATTGTTTGGGGAGGAGGAGGATAAAGGTAGGGCTTGTGCTTTTAAGATTGTTGTAGCCATCTACTCAATGTAGTGTATTGTTGGTCTTGGATACCTTGCAAGTATTGAGATGTTGGGCGATTCCAGTTCTATACATAAAGATCAGTCATAACCTTACATTGAGTTAATAAGTAACTTACAACACAATGGCTAGCCTTAGAAATAATAATTGAACTGACATTTGGGTTATTATTATCAAATGTTCTATTAACAAGAGGACTATGTACACTGAGTTCTCTCCAATTGTCATATTCACCGTCAATCCAGATAACTCTATCAAGGTCCACATTCCAGCCCTTATAGTTATCGTTTGTCTTTTGGACATCTGGGTAGGCAGGAATCTTTAAGTTTCTAAAGAATTGTTTGCAATAGTTTTCTTGTGCTTGGATAGTGTATTTGCGAGACACGATGGTAGGATGATTCTCGGGGGGAGAGACTTGGAAATAGCCAAATTCTGTGCAGAATTGCCAGCTCCATGCTACGTTATCTGGGGAGTAGTCCATTTGAATATCAATAGATGTGATGTTGTGACTATCAAAGCAGCTACTGTAGGAGCTATAGTGTTTGCAAGCGTCTCTGTTTGAAGCGTAGAGGTACTCAGAGTACGAAATCAAGCTTCTTTCAAATGCTGTTGTACTGCTTGAAAAGTTGATTGCAGATTGGAATGAGCCATTAGAGTCGAAAACACTAGTACAGAATTCGCTGTCAAAGGCGTTGTAAGTAGTATTTGATGCATATTGCCAGTTTAAACCGGTGGTGAGGTCTATATACACATGTAATGAAATTTAGTACAATGCCTTTTTTTTTTTTTGTCATTAGTAACTTACAAGAAGCGAAATCATCATCGTAAAGGTCGTCAACATAAAAGAACTTTTTTAGTTGTTTGACATTTTCAGTAGAATTGCCAAACAAAATCTTGTCAACATAAGCGATTATTTCTTCCAAAGTGTTGATGCATTGCTTGGAGCCATAGCGAATAATAGGGTCAAAGTATTGGTAAAAATCAACTTGAGCTTGTACAGGAGCAGATCCAGCTACAGCAGCATGAACAAGTTGTGGATATTTCTCTCTCATCCAAGCAGCTAAACTTCCACTGTAGCTACAACCAAATACAATGACTTTTGTTTGAGGAACAGGAGGAACTTTAAGGCTCTTTGGGAACTTTATATAAAAATTAGTTTTTCATATAAATAGAGTACCGTTGTTGCTTACCTTGATTCGTGTTAATAAGGAAGCCATGTCAGCTAAGGCTTGATCTGCAGTCAAACCATATAGGGTTGTGTCGGAGTCGGTCTACGTTTTACAAAAATGTCAGGTATTTTTCATTTCTTAATACATGATGTTTTTACAAAAGTGGTAGCATTTGGTTTTGATTCACCATAAAATCTATGTTCGAGGAGAAGAACAATGCCGTTCAATCGCTTGGCCACTTGAGCAGCAGATGAGTTGAAGATTGTGCTTTCAGGATAAGTTACAGTACTCTCACCATCACTCATAACTATTTATATAAGAAAAACAAAGTTAAAGAAAACGATACACGATAAGTTCTTGTAATCTTACGAATGATAGGACCATTTGGCTTATAAAATTCAGTGTTAACCCAGTATCTATCGTAAAAAGTTGTTGTATCATTTGAAAAGTGATCTAAGGGAACTTCCAGGTAGAATGGACCGTATTTGGATGACTTTGTATTTGTATCAGTTGCTTTTTTTGATTTTGCAGAAATACCAAGCTTAGGTATAACAGTTGGGTTAATACATAAAGTAAAGGGGATAAACAGTAAAAGTGATACAAATGTTTTTGATAACAACATCTTTTAAGAAAAGTGAAATAAAGCTCTTTTTTTTTTTCAGAGAGTTTATATAGTGTTGACACCATTTCCTTTGTGCTAAGCCAGAAAAAAAATCTAAAAAAAAAAAACAAAGGAAGAGATTGTACAACCATGGCTGTTACCTTGCATTGTACCCGCAAAGGTGTTGTGGGTAAAATGACAGCTATAATCGGAAGTTTGTTCCTGATTTGTTAATTTATATATATGAACAACATCAAATTTAATAGCGACTAAACTTTAAAGTCTAGAGAGAACTCTTGTTTTGTAACTATGATCTACCGAGTTGCCTATTAATACATTTATCAAATAATGTGTCACAATATGCTGAGACACAGCATTAGTCTTCTTGTTTAATTATTGGAAAAGAAGAAAAAAGCCTGTGTTTATAAGGGCTTTGACATGATATGCGCAGTCGTAGTATGATATTTGGCAAAATACTGTATGATGTGGCTCTGCTAACATTCATATTTCTTTATTAATTAATTAATTAATTAAACAAAGACATTATCTTTGTTATAAAAGCACCCTGTTCAGCCAATAAAAACGGTCATAGCCGCCTTATAGCACAAGTTCAATAACAAAGGCGTATTTCTCTTCTTTCTTTTGGGAGCACATTATGCTATCTGAATACTCTTATTGAAGCTCTTGGTTTCAATGATACGGGACAAATGAAATAGTGAGTAAGTTATTTTTATACTGAAATTAAAAGGAAATGCATGATTGGTGACAAAGGTTAAACGGCTTATTCTTGACAGGAAAAGTGGCTGGATGGAGACACACCGCCAATTTCACTCAAGTGGTTCATTTAGTAGTGTTGTATTAGTATTTGCATTTAAACGGAAAAAGTGAGATACCTATTCCGGTTTAGCTGTTTAACCTTGTATTTTTCTGTGCTCACTATTAAAATGTCTCCATCATAGAAATATATGTTGGTAAAAACAAACTACTATAAAAGCGTTTGAACGATTAGGCTTATGCTCTTTTTGTAAAAGGGTTATAGGAATTTTATTACTTATCAGTGATCGAAGTCATGCCTTGCCCTGATGATAACCGTATCACAAATGACCCTAATTAATAAACATATATAAGCTGCACTTGTTAAAAGAAGCTTGAAAACTGAGCTCATAGTATGTAATGCCACTATTGACTTTTCATACTGTTCATAATGCAATTGAATTTCCTTTAAAGATGTATTTTACCACAATAAGGTATAAGCCATTTGTTTGGTCGTTTATATATATATTTGTTACAGCTAAAAGATAAAGGTTGTAAGTATGTTATGTAAAGGTAAAACATATCTTTCTGAAATTTTTGTACGGGAAAATACAAAGCAGCCTATAGTCGAAAAGCTAATTTTTGGAAGCTATGATTACACATTGTTGTTGAACTAATAAACTCATTCTGTCTTGAGGAACCATCCTCTCTACTTTTCCACGAACATTCTTGGGTCAAGTATTGGTTTTACTAAGTAACAATTAACGTCCAGCAATATAGCCAATATTATCTTATTAACAATAAAGCAGATAAGAAAATATCTTTTTTTTTTTTTTTTTTTTTTGAAAATCAACCGAGAAGCGTTATTCTTGTCCCAACCATCTACTTAGGGCTTCGTATTGTTGGTCTTGAATGCCAGTTAAATACGCAGTTGAGTAAGAATTTACACCATACCAGTTCTATTATATAAAATAATGAGTAAAAGTAAAGTCAATAGGATAATAGTATACTTTACGACACAGTGACTAGCTTTTGAAATAAGAATAGAGACGACATTTGGATCATCGCCAAAAGATCTATTAATAACAGGACTATGTACGCTTAGTTCCCTCCAGTTATCGTATTCACCGTCAATCCAAATAATTCTATCTAAATCAACACCCCATCCCTTATGATTATCATTGGTTTTTTGAACATCTGGGAAGGGTGGTATATCCAAATTCTTAAAGTATTGAACACATAGATTTTCTTGAGCCTGCATATCAAATTTGCGAGAAACAATAGTAGGTTGGTCTTCGGGTGGTGCAATTTGGAAATAGCCAAATTCGTTACAGAATTGCCAAACCCAAGCGACAGAATCAGGTGCTGCTTCTTTTTGCATTTCAATATTAGTAGCATTATGGGAGTCAAAGCAAGCACTTAGGGAGCTATAACTTGTGCAGGAACTCTGGTAAGTAGCCTTCATATAATTTGCATACGCCATAACGTTTTTTTGTAAAGCAGTGAAGTTATTTTTTTGTGCTAACTGAAGCTGATACTCTCCTTGAGGACTAAAAACAGTCTGGCAGAAACCACTATCAAATGTATTGGATACTGTGTTTGATGCATATTGCCAATTACCAAGAGGGTATGAGAGGTCTAATTATTCAAATTTAGTATTAATGCCAATTCATCCTTTATAGAGCTTACAAGAAGCAAAATCATCGTCATAGAGTTCGTCAACACCAAATAGCTGCTTCAATTGGTTTACATCATCAGTAGTACCATTGAATAAGATACTGTCAACATAAGCAATTACTTGTGATAGTGCATTAATACATTGAGGATCCCCATATTTAATGATAGGGTCAAAATATTGATGGAAGTCAACTTGTGCTTGAACTGGAGCGGATCCTGCCACAGCAGCATACACAATATCGGGATATTCTTGTCTCATCCATGCAGCGAGATTACCACTATAGCTACAACCATACACAATTACCTTTGTCTTTGGAACAGGTGGTACTTGCAACTCATCAGCAAACTATTAGATATACATCAAGGATGTCTTAAAAAAAATGAGTATTATATGGATTACTGCACATACCTGAATGTTCTTCAATAAGTGGGCCATATCAGCCAACGCTTGATCAGAGGATAAACCATATAATGTAGTATCAGAATCGCCCTACAAATAAATATTCGTCCAGTTAAAACTACAATAACTGATTACAATTATATATACTTACAAATGTTGTTGCGTTGGGTTTAGATTCTCCATAAAACCTGTGTTCCAAGAGAACCAAAATACCATTTAACCTTTGCGTTAATTGGGCCGCTGATGAAATAGAGAGTAATTCAGAAGCACTGTCAGATATACCTTCTTCACCTGCGTTTACCACTACGAAAATAGTGAATTAGTAATAGTAGCTACTATAATGATTGACTTTTACAAATAATAGGACCGTCTGTTTGATAATAATCAGCGTTTACCCAATATCTGTTATTAAAGAAGATTCCGCTATCGTTTGAAAAGTGGTCCAATGGCATTTCCATGTAGAAAGGACCATATTCTGGAGACGTGACAGTTCCCTTATTATAGTGTTTAACTCTAAGAAAATGCAAAGGTAAAGGGTTAAAGCACAATACAATTGGAACAAAGCATAAAAGTTGTAAAATAAACATATTTCTGTAGTGTTAAAAACAAAAAGAAAAAGTAAATCAAAACGCTATATATATGTCTATGTGCATTTTTGACAACATCTTGAATCTGTGTCTGGCCATAAAGAAGGTTAAATGTAAGACATTGAACCGATAACAACATAATGAAACATTGTGTATTTTTTGAGAGAAACAAAGACTAAACTACGAATAGAAATCGTTATTCTAATTAAACCTTCTCTCTGGTACCTTAATATTAATGAAACGTTCACAACTTCGAATTGCTATTATTTAAGAAAAGTATGAAGAACAAGCTAAGAGTGCTAGCATATAAAAACGGAGTTGACCATCAGTCAATGATAATCGTGTATTATTAAAGTCGATTTCAAAAAGATGACACCAGGTAATAACGCTGTTCATTAATACTAATAGATAGTATCAAAGAGAAACTTTTATTCACTGTCGTCGACGTCTCGGTGCTGTGAATCAACAGAATGTAAAAAAAAAGAGAAGGTGGTGCCCGAGAGTCACGTGAAATATCACGTGACTTCAATAAAATTAATAGGATATATTATTATTAACCTTTCCAAAAAAACAACCTGCCCGGTTGGCCTAATTGGATAAGGCATCCGTCTTCTAAACGGAAGATTAGGGGTTCGACCCCCCTACTGGGTAAGACATTTTAAATTTTTTGTGGTGCGTGTAGAAGAGTTTGTGTAACCTTTATTGGATTGTCAACTTCCAATATCGTTCGAATAGCTATAACTTCTAAAAGCGGGACTGAGGCCAAGTATAATTTAAGACAAGAGTTGGGAAGAAGATGGTTTTATTTAATTTTAGATTTCAGCACTTTATAAATGATCTGACTTATATTTAATAGTCGCTGTTTCTTATTGTCAGTCTTTCGTTCCGGGACTGTCGGCTTGAATCTCCTTTTCTTATTTCTATTCCAATTCATAATTCTATCCTCAAGTTCATATTCAGAGTTGGTACGATATTTGATACCGACAGGATTGCTCCCCTCTAGGTTTGATCTTCTCTTGATGTGTCTTCTTCTTTGCAACATGGTTGGCATGAATTAAGACAAGATGATCCATAATCCCTTTTATTCTTCACAATCACCTTTGAGCTTGAAATCCTATATCTTGTTAATTACTGATTACTTTCTATCTCTCTTGACTGTAAGCCCATATGCGTACACCAATACCGAGACTAATTAATAAGGATGATAACTCTACCGACTGACAGAAAAAAGACACATTTAATCTACTAAGCTATGCGGCTTTTCTCATATCACCATCAGATTACCCAGTACTACAGAAATTGTTGTCTCCATATGGATCAGTAAGTAATGCAAAGGTTATACTATCCATAGCACAGAAATTGTGTCCCTCTCTGGCCACGTTCACGCAGAGTGGTGTTATATTGCGCACTCTCAAGATATTTTTTATCGTACTGCGATCGGCCCTAATTTGGTTTATTATTAGTGGTATTCAGTGCATCATCCGTAAAGAAAGAAGTCAAACCTATATCTTTCTAAGATTAAGAAGGGTTTAATATTAAGTGTAGCCAATTGAAGTTTCATGCCCTTTTCGTAAGATGCTTTCCATTAGTTTGCAAATTCTTTGGTATTTAGTATCCCGCTATGGCATCTATTACTATACAATTGTCGTCATTTGATATTCATAAAGGTAGTTTTTCGATCACTTATATTGTTATATTAATGATACCGGTAATTTGTAGTTTATATAAATAAGCTCTTCAAAAATCACTGCAAGGTGTGTTGACAACCACATCCGGTATTTTTAAGCGATATTTAATTTTCATAAGTTAAGTCTCACCAGTTTTTATGTCGTTGTTAGAAGTGCTGGCGTATATCAATAATATTAGTAGGAACCAACTTCGATTACCTCCAACCTTTAGTACAAGTCATATGAAACAAATAGTACTGTGGAATAGTGTTCGCTGTTTTAGCTAGCAATTTTAGCTCCAATTGTTGAATGATAATTTGCTCTACTCGCTTGTAAAATAGGCCTGAATCTAAACAATAAATCAATAAGCAGCATTCCAATCCTGTTTTCTTCCCTTAGATTGAACTTACATGATGATAACTTCAGCAATAAGGCAGCCCTAGACTGTCAATGCTTCACATAATTTTAAATATTTAGCGTAGCACAGAGTTCGCTGTAATGCCATTGTATGTCTTTCTTGTACATCATTAGATAAACAGTAGAGTGCTCATAGTGTCCAACTTTGTTGTTAGCGAGTGCTCAACCCATATCGGGCTTTTCTTTACAAATAATTCAAATAAGGCTATTGTCAGTCAATATCTTGCATAATATGCATTGTCCAGCCTTTTCCTCCCCCAATAAAAATCTTAATGTGACTTTCAAAAAAAAAAAAAAAGACTAACAGGCTTGAAAGCACACCACAAAAAAAAATGTCGAAAAACGCGTTCTTTATTTTATCACAGTAAGCAATATGAGTTACGACAACAGAGGTTATAGATCTCGTCAAGAAGGTAGCTTTTTTGACTTGGCAATCGCGACCTTCTTATTAATTTAATCATAGGCGGAGGAAATCGATATAAAGGTGGAGGTGGACCTAATCGCTACAGAGGTACGTTTAGCTCCATTCTTTCCAGACAACTCGATAAGCAGCTTTACTAAAACTAAGATTAGATAGTAGAAGAAGTAATTATGGAGGAAGTGGCTACCAACGTCGTCCTTACGATCGTCCTCCTCCCCCCGAGCCTAAAGATGACGACATGGAAGACATTGAAATTCGTTTGAAAGGCCTTATTATCAAAATCGGCGATAAAGTAAACATAAAACAAACAATTGCTTTTAGAGAAAACTCAATTTAGCAAAAAACGGAATATAGATCACCTCTGATTTGCAAATCAATTTAACGAAAATGAAGAATATTTTGGACAATGATTATTCAAAATACCCCACAACTGTACAAGACACTTTGAAAGCTTGGTAATTTTGACGGCAGATTTCAAAATAAGTGAAAGCCATTAACAAATTATTGTAGTGTCACTGAACTTCCTGCAAAGGCTCCTGTTTATGGTACATTAATCGGTTTATTGAATGTATCAAGTCACGATATTGTAGGAAAATTAATGACAGAATTCAACAAAGCTTTGGAAGAGGCATTGTCTCAATCTAACTTTTTCAAAGTTAAGCAAATTTTAAGATTTTATGGTGAACTTGTCAATGCCAATGTTATTTTACCAGCAACCTATTGTGGTCTTTTGAACGATTTGCTAGTTCCTTTGGATCAATCAAATCAACTTCGTCAACGTTTGGATTGTCTTGTTTATATTATTTTAGCTGCTCTTCCCTGGGTAAGTCTTTTTCTGATTAAATGCAATACTGGTCAAAGTCATACTGAATATAATTGTCTATTTAGTGCGGTAAAGAATTGAATGAACGTAGCTCTTCTGAATTGAGTCAAATTTTGAAAAAGATTGAGATTTATATGCAACGCAGAGGAAATGTGCCTTCCCTTGATATCTTGAAACCTTTTAATAAATCCACTTACAATGTGGAGACTCAAGATGTAAGTGAATAGCCCAGGATTATAAAGCAACACTTTTTTAAAACAAGTTTTAATAGGCCGTGGCTCATGTTTGGACACTCATTCTTGATTTACAAGAAAAGAACTGGGATCTCCCCGTTATTCCTAAGCTCTACAAATGGTTCGATAGAGAGTTCACATCAGCACTGCAACACGATTTACCTAGATTCACAGTCGCTAATCACAACGAAAATATCACCTATATTGCACCCCCAGTTTCATTAAAGTTGATGGTTGATGAAAACGGAAAGTCTTTGCCCGTTGTTCCAGTTCATGACAGCATCGACTATTTTGTGTTACAGGAAGCTTTTTATGACATTTTGCATCTTTATGAAGTAAATAGAAAGGATTGTGCACGCTATCTTTTAGGTGTTGGTACCAGCTTCAGTCCAAAATTATTCAAAACCATTCCTGTTGCACCTTCCGATGATAGACGCGATGAACCTATGGATGTGGAAGACGAACCTGATAAATGGAACTTGGCCGATCTCATAACTGAGGTAATCTATATATATTTTCTTTTTTGATAAGAAGCGTGCTGACATATATTTTTTTTTACTACTAGAATATCTTTTCACACATGCTTCAACTTCCCCATACACCTATTCGTCAAGTGTTTTATGCTTCTGTCATTTTCGAGCTTTGTCGAGCCGAAAGTATGACATTCCCTAAGGCTTTGGGCTCTTCTGTAAAGATACTTTTCAATAGATTGGAATATATGGATGCTGAATGCATTAATCGTCTTTGGAGCTGGTTCTCTCATCATTTAAGTAATTTTGGGTTCCAATGGGACTGGAAAGCCTGGGACGACATTATCAGCTTAGACCCCAACCATCCTCAAGTTTGCTTTGTAAGAGAAACTTTTGAAAAAGAGACCCGACTTAGTTATTATGAACGTATCAAATCACTTATTCCTGAAGAATTCCAAAAGTTAATGTCTCCTACTCCTCCTGGCCCTCACTTTGAATGCGCAGATCCTAGCAATCCATTGCATGAAAAAGCCAAAGTCATAGTTAATGCACTTCGCGGTAAAAAATCAGTAGACGAGGTCAAAAGTCTTTTGAATCAGTTCAAAGAAGAGTTGGAAGGAGTCGATGAACAAGAGAAAGTAAGAAAAGAGCGTTATCTTTTTACTCAATGCCTTTTGTTGGTTGGTTCCAAGAGTTTCTCTCATATTTTGAACGTGATTGAAAGATATTTGGATATTTTAAGGGCTATAAATACAACGCCTGAAGCTCGTCTTCATTCTGTTCAAATCGTTGCATCATTCTGGAAGAATAATTCACAGGTAAGACTAATATTGAAGGATATCACTGTGTGTACTAATATAGGGTACAGTTCTTGGGTATTCTCTTGGACAAATTATTAAATTATCGTGTTATTGATCCTGCATCCGTGATTTCATGGGTATTTGAAACTGAGCAATTACAACACGTTGGAAGGTAAAGTTAAGCTCTGTATTTACAAAACGGGGTACTTACTTTTAGTAGATCATTCCTTTGGGACATCTTAAAGAATACTCTAAACAAGGTGAATTCCCGTGTCATACAAGTACAAACCAAATTAAAAGAGCTTGAAGTCGCCCATAATGCTAATAAACTTAAGCGCGAACCCTCAGACGAGCCCGAAAGTAAGTTTGATTCACTAGTTTATTGCGGTGTGAAGTTGACTTTATGTATGCTATAGTGATAGACGCAAAAGAACAGCAAGAACTTGATTCATTGCGTATTTTAGAAAACTCTTTAGCTTCAGTGACAAGAGACCAGAAAGAAGTGTTCATGGTTGTCCATCAAAAGTTTACACAAGTGCTTTCTGATTTAATCCAATCAAATCCTGAGCCAGAATCGAATATGACCTTTGTTTGGGTCTATGGTTGGTTTAAAGAAATTTTGCGTGGAGTAAGAGTTATTTATGTAATGAAGTAACATTGAGCTAAATAATTAATCTTCTTTTCATAGTATTTCAAAGAATGCTCTGGATTTATGACTACACTTGAAACTTTGGTATTTACCTCAGACTTAGACAGCCGTATTCAAAATGTGTTTAACCAAATCAAAACTTTAAAGCAAGAAAATGAATTATTAGTTTAATGAATTAAATAAAAAAATTGTGAGCATTTCCAGTACTAGACTTTGCACGTTATGACACGCACAAAGATATTTGTAGTCTTTCAAACATATCGCTATCTCACCGAAATCAACAATATCTTCAAATATATCGATTGATGTGAGGGATGGGATACTCCTCTAATCATTACTTCAGTTCTTTTTACAGACCGAGAATCCCATTTAGTATCAAGACTAAGTGACCCAAGCACTTACATAGATCTATCCATTGTTTCTTAGTTTATTTTCATGAAGTGTTGAGGTTTTAGAATCACTATAATTAATATGAATTAGGCTAGTATGTAATATCTACAAATATATTTTGTGCATAAAGACTAAAAACAACCTTGGGTGAGCACCGAAAAAAGAAAAGAAAAATCCAAATTTGTATAATTTAATCTAAAATGGAATTTTTGCGACATTGCACAAATATTCCCTAATAAAAAATAATATCTAAATCTGTATTTTTCGCTATCTATCCACCCGTGCTTGTGAGTGACATTAGCCTGAAAGAGAATGTGATATGATATTTATCTTTGTATTACACTAGTTGCAAATAATTAGAAGATGTAATAGTCGCGACTTACGAATAAAATATGAATGGGCTTAGAAAAGGCAGTTAATTAGGTAAAAGTAAAGTGAAATGTTTATTGATAAAAATCAGATAGTATTTAAATGCACCGTAAAATGCCGCAGTAACTAGCCATGAATTAATAGTATAATTTTAAATGTGAGAGTATAAAGGCGCAGTAGATATATGCCAGAATAAAGACGCAGCAAAATATTAGGTAATAATTTGATCAGCTGGACCTGAATGATTGTTACTAAAATTCAGGGCAAAAAGTGATCGGATTCGCATTATCCATTTTAAGCCGAACTCAATCATAAAATCAGATATCTACATATATATTTCTCCACCGTTTCTTTTCTTTTTTTTTTCTTATACAGCATTATGCCTCACCTCTGTTGCGAAAGAAAATCTGGTAATGGTGGCGATAATTCCACCTCCTCTTCGACTACTAATAGTTATGCACCTAACAAGGTGATTGAACCTATTCATCTCGGTATGTGATACATAAACAACTGCAAGAGCCATCTCCCCCTCAATTTACTTTCTTTCAATTTTAGACATAAACTTGGTATTTAAGGACTTGTCAAGCAAAACAGTAAAGTCACGCGTGACAATCACGTTTAAGCAAAGTAGCCAAGCACTTGTTAAAAGCCGAAAAGAGTTGTCTGAAATGACTCTGAACGCAGAAAACTTTGAAAACGTCAAGATTTCTGGTGAAGGGATTGCCAATTATCGTTACACGGGGCATCATATTTATTTGTTATGGAAAGATGCTTTCAAACATCAAGAAGAACGCCAAGTAACCATTGAATATGAACTCGATGATCCTGTAGCTGGCCTCTATTTTAGCAACGGAAAAGAATACATCAATGAAAACCCTGCTTGGGCGATTACAGATCATGAAACTGAAAAGTAGAATAGTGGTGTAGTTAAGATTTAAAGCGAAACTGACATTTCTTTTTAGAGCTAGATATTGGTTGCCTACGGTTGATTTTCCTGTAATTAGAACTACTTTAACTTGGTCAATTACAGCACCCAAAGAATACACTTCTTTAGCAAATGGTGCTTTAACCAGCTCAGAGACTGTCGGTGAGCAAACTACAACGAAATGGGAACTAAAATATCCCTGGTAAGATCTTTTCAAACTCTTATAGCTTTGATTAACATTGTATGTTAGCCCTTCTTACTTGATTTGTTTTGCCGTCGGTGATTTTATTGAAGTAGACGACGGTGAGGTAGACGGCATCCCTATTAAGGTAAGTCAGAAAAGGAATTGTACAGGGAGCCATATTAAACTGTTTATTGGTATAGTATTATGCTGCTAAGGGTGCTAAACAAGAAGATCTCAAGAGAAGTTTTGATAAAACACCTAAAATGATCAGTTGGGTGCAAAAGCGACTCGGTTATGCCTGTAAAAAAAAAAAAAAAAAAAAAAAAAAGAGCCGCATTTTGTTATATCAGTCTAATTCTTTTCAACGATAGTCCCTTGGCCAAAATATTATCAAATCTGTTTGCCTGCCATTCGAGGTGCTATGGAAAACACCTCTCTTGTTACTTGGAGTGAGTATTATGTATTGGATGAGACCTCTGCTTCCGAGTACCAAGAACATATAGATACTGTCAATATTCACGAAATGGGTAAGGATAGCATAGCGCTCACTGCTACTCTTTAATCTAATATCAAGCTTCTATTAGGTCATACATATTTTGGGAATCTCTTGGTAATGAGTCACTTCGATGATGCATGGCTTACAGAAAGTTGGGCTACATACATTGAACCATGCAAGTATTTTTTCCTTCCTCGTTTTTTTTTTTTTTTTTTTTTTTTTACATATGACTAACTTTGCTGCTTAGGCTGGTTGCAGGATAATGTTTCTGAGGACGCTTTCATGTACGACATGTATGGTAATGCCCAAGGATATTTCAAGGAGTGTGCCAAATACATGGTAAGTCTCGTTACAAACCCACTATCATTTATTGACATTGCCATAAAAAGCGCCCAATTGTTACTCGCAAATATGAATCTTCTTGGGATATTTTCGACCGCCACTTATACATGGGAGGCGCATGGCGTATTCATATGCTTCGTCAACTTCTTGGCGAAGATGCATTCTGGGTCGGTGTTCAACTCTATATCCAGCGTTTCGCCAAAAAAACCGTCAAAACCAGCGACTTCCAAAACTGTTTAGAAGAAGTTTCTGGTATGAACCTTACTCGTTTCTTTGATGAATGGATCCATTCCAAAGGTTACCCCAAGTTAAAGGGTGAATACGGGTATGATATTGAAAAGAACCGTGTCAAGATTGTTTTAACGCAAACACAAGTGGATCAAGAAGTCCCCCTCTTTGGCTTTGATTTGGGTGTACAGGTTATTACAGATTCCAAGGAAACTTTCAGATCCTCAGTTCATTTCGATCAAAATAAAACCGCTACTGCATTTATTGAATTGCCTCAAGGACAAAAGCCTAGCCAAATTGCAATTGATCCTGAATTCAATGTGTTATTCTCGCTAGATATGTCCTCTGTCGACCGCGATGTGTTGATTGAAACAGCCAAGAACGGAGCCACTGTTCCTACTCGTATCTGGGCTTACTCAGAATTAATCAAGTCTGGTACTAGAGCTTCTTTGAAAGCAGTGCAAGAACTTATCAAGAACGAGCCATTTTACGGTGTCAGAATTGAATGTAAGTTAGCTTTTATGATAGCGTTGATTATACTGACCCTCCTTTTAAATTATAGGTGTTGCTGCACTATCCAAATTAAACAGTTTATTCAGTCTCGAGATTTTGAGTCAAATTCTGGATAATGAGCAGCACTCTGCTGCCTATTTCTCGATGCTCGGTCACTTTAAAGTGATTGATGACAATGTACGCGCCGCTTTGCTTCGTTTCTTGAAAAGAGAGAAAATTCCTTATCGTGCTCATGCTGCTGCTTTAGTTGCACTTGGCTTCCAACGCAAGCAGGAGGATTCGAAGTATTTGTTAGAAGTAGCTAAAGACGACTCTAAACTTGGTCAATATGGTTTTATTCGTAGTGGCGCTTTGAAAGGTAAACCTCTCAAATATCTACGCTATGTTATGGAAACTGACTCATAAATATCACATAGCATTGGGATTGCATCGTAGCGAGGAAGGATTCAATTATCTCTTAGATAGAGTCGCTAGTAATAATGAACCATTACGTGCTAGACCTGGTGCCATTGAAGGTTTAATTAACTCTGCTAAATGGCGAACTGAACAATTACGTGACTCAGCAATTGAGATCATTGGTAAATATATGTCTTGCAAAAGGAAGGCAGATAATTAACAACAAAAAATATAGCTGGATTAATTAGAGATCCTTATCCTTCTGTTCGCACGTATGCCGCCGAAGCACTTGTTAAACTTAAAGCCAGTTCTTACACTGGTACTTTGTCTGCGACCCGCTCTTTATATCCTGAAGATGATCATGCATGGTTTGATCGTACATTAGCTAGTCTTAAAAGGAGTGGTTTGTCTGAACCCGAACTCGCCCAACAACAAGAAGCCATCAAGAAACTTGAAGATCGTCTTAAGAAATTAGAAGATAAATTGGCTCGTCAAGAAGATAAATAGTATCTAATAAAATCATAGCTAAGTTGAAAATGGAGAGACTATGTTGTTAATTGAGTGTATCTTACAGTTTATAAAGACAATGACGTGAGGAATTAATTCTTGAAAATGAATGTCCCTTTATGTCCAAAAACTTTGTCCTTTTGGAATAAAAGAAATGTCACAATAAGTTAAGGCTTATTCTTGGTACGCGTACTTTTTCAAAAAAATTGCGATTTTGCTAAATGCACACGTTCATTACACGTAGATTTCTGTTAAATCTTTACTGAGCATTAAATACATACTTTGTATGATATATCTAGCTCGAAAGAATGAACCCAATTTATTAGCATAGCCATAGAAGAAAGAAGCATAAGCAATTCGGCAGACTGGCAGCATTTCTTTTATTTATAAATAGAAACAGCTTTGATTGTTATTCTTTTTCTTTTTCTTTTCTTTTATGGGAACTTATATCATCCGAGAAGAGGATTCACTGGAAAGCAAAACAAGACTCTACAAAAGTCTTTCCTTTATAACGGTTGTGCTCTTCTTATACTTTTACCGTGTGTAATGAATGCGTGCAAATAGCAAATCCCAAGGAACCTCTTTTACAAGTCCATGTCAGGCTTTTTGCAATTTTTTGTAAATAGTCCGTGTACCAAGGTTTAGTCATTTATTTACAAAGCTAAGCCAATTTCAATTCGATAAAACATTTCTCATTTTATTAGATAAATGCAGTGAATGTTACAAGCTGTTGACAATTGTTAAGTATATGGTCGCAAACTTTAAGTACTGGAAGACGATAACAGATTTAAGTTGTCAGAAATGACGTACGAAAGAAAGTTTGTTGAGATTTTAGAAATTCTTTTTGAGGACGAGGATGTACACGTCTTTGATGGTGAACTAGTGTCCAAAGCGAATCAAGAAATAATTGCCATGCAAGGTAAAACTGATTTTGGTCGAAAAATTGATATAATTGCAAAAGCTCGATATAACGGCATCAGCTTGGAGCTGAGCTCCATTGAATTCAAGGTGCAAGGTGCTAATGATACTACCTTTCTTCAGCAGCAATAATCAAAGAACATCCGTACAAATATCTGCATACTCAATAAGACCAACAGCATTACCAACGAATCCAACTCGATTTTATATAAGGATCGGCGTGACCGAGAAGATTACTTGGCATTGCTTCATCAAAATAATGATATTGCTATTTGCCAGTATGTGGATAAGTTGTACATACCTAAAAACTTGATGGAACTTGACAGTTGCGAAAAAACCATTCAGAATTTATGGATGTGGAAGAACGAAATTATAAAGTTGTGTAATAAAATCCAAATTGGCTGCACATTTACAAGAAAACAAATATACTGTCGCTGAGATTGGCTCACCCCATGTTGTAGGAAGCCCTTCCCATCATACCTTTTTTTACACCAACAAAAAAAAAAAAAAAAAAAAAAAAAAAAAAAAAGAATACAATAATCCCTTATTGTTGGATAAACCTGGAGAACAAAGAATCCTCGATAATGAACACGTAAAAAGCACATATCTTTAGTTTCTTTGGGTTCAATTCCATAATGATATGTTGATATTTTACAAAAGATTCAATGCGATGTTATTTATCGACTTGTCAACTTATTTCTGATAAATCAACTGATACATCAAATGATACCCATTGTAAGTTAATTAGCCACATAACTTTTCACTGACCAAGGTACTGCTTATTTACATACATATAGTCTTGTATCACATTAAGCAGCAGAAGCCTTTCTTGCAAGAGAACAGCACTTGGCAACGAATGAGAGCGTTTGCGATATGATAGTTGAGGATTGAGACGCTCTAAATACTATTCTGCCTATAGTCTGGGCTAATTCAAGTCAAGGCAGATTAACACAGTGAAGGTACACAACATTCATTTACCAATCCAAAGCAATGATTTTTCTTCCTCTGAAATTAAAAGGTTACACATCATTTCCTCCTCTCTTTTTTTTTTTTTCTCCAAGAGCAGCACGAGATTTTGGAATCTGTGTACATTCCACAAAAAAAAAAATATCAATTTCAGTGTGAAAGATGTCTATCATTCAAAAGGAATAAATCTGGCTATTATTATTACCGGATTAGGACATGCAGCTTAATATAGGCGGTGGTTATATATGTAAATATATATATTTGTCTAGCAGCAAATACTTAGTCTGTAAAGACCCTTTTTTTTGTATTCACTGTCTATTTATTGACGAAAAAAAAAAAAAAAAGCTTCTTGCTTTTTGTTTCCAAAGAAGACATGCACGTATACAACGTGTGTGAATTCACTATAAACATCATCCGAGATTCTCTTATGGGAAAAATTAAAAAAAAAAAAAAAAGCTGCGTTACTGATTTAATTTTTACTGGAAAAAAAAAAAAAAAAAAAGGAACTCAGTTGTGCTTTGTGTAGCTATCCTTTCAATTAAACTTAAAGTGCCATGCAACCCAACAGTTATACAAAGTATATTTTTCTAACTAAAACAAGCAATAACAAGGACTATTATAGGATGTTCGAGCGATTCTTTCTCGCTTTTCTCTTTTACCTTTCTTTTTTTCTGTAGAAAATGACACATCTTAGGTATTCAAATGAAAAAGCAACTTTTATAACGTTTACTTTTTAACACAATTATATTAGTGATTTCTCATATCTTCGTACAGTTTAGCATATAACTTTTAAGCTTTGTTAATTCATTAAACTATTACATATAGAACGATGTGCCTTAGAAGTGTATATAGCGGCTTTCCTTACATACAGAATATGGGCAACAGATAGAATGAAATGCCTTCATCCAAAGAAAGTTTTCTCGGGTGAATTGAGAAGTATTATTACAGTACTGTATATAATCATGTTACTGATGCAGACATCCTGGGGTATATTCGAATCAACCATTAATATATATATACTTAGACTCTTTCATAATAGATGCTATGTCAACATGGATCAAATATACTGAAGGTTTTTACGCACTACCTACAGGGCATGTTATCAATAAACCATTTCAAGCTTGGACAGTCACTCATCAAGATATAGCACAAGTAAAACACAACATATATTAGAATGAGTTAGTTGCAATATATTTATGAAACATAGTCTATTGATTACCTTGAATGCGTCAACCTATCTATGCAAACTGGTGTGTTTTTCTTACTTCAATGTTTTTGGAATTATCTCTCAAATTCAGTGGCCAAAAGATCTTTTATGAGTTCTTGGGAATTTAGATTTTACATCTTTTGGTAAAACTCTGACTACATATCATTCACACATTTATTTATCTATCTATCTATCTATTAGGGCGCTAGGTAGTGTCGCTGTTTTTCCTATTTTACAATGGTATTTTAGAGATAACGTTGTTCTTAGAGAAGCTGCTCCTCAGTTAGCTTATTCTATTGAAGGTTTGAAAAAAAAAAAAAAATAGGCGCAGCCCCTCTTACCAACTATGATATTCACATGATTTTATTATAAAGTTCTTATTACAGCTGCATTAGGTGTCCGTTCACATTTTAGATTCCAGCGTATATTAAACATCTCCCGCAACATGAAGCACGGTGGTGCTATCGTTGAAAAACTTGCTTATTTTAAGGACATGAATATTTACATGACAGCTGTTCTTTTCTTTTACGGAACAAGTCTTGGTATTTTATGTGTTGATGGTATGACGACTGCTATGCTAATTAATAGCAACAAGTTTGCTTCTGATTTATTAATTGCCAACTGTGATACCGCTTCAGCAATGATCTGGGTCGTGGGTGTAACGTATACTCTTTATTAGGCTTTTTTTCTCTTTTATCTCACACAAAATATTGTAGATTTCCATTTTTCATCCTCGTCGCGCTAATGCAGTCAATGGTGACACTAGTATGGGATCAAGGAGCTTAACCAATAACAACACGTCTACTGCTCCTCCTCCATCAAGTCAATTTGTGAACCATGATGTTGAATCTCATATTAATAACAATGGTGCGTCTTCCACTATTGAACATATTAAAAATGGTCATCGACTAAGTCAACGTATCACAAATTTCATAGAGAATAATAGGAACAGAAAAGAAGGCGGGTTCTTGAGAGCAATGTCTCCTATGGAAGTAGATTATCCTAGTGGAAAAGAGACAGTACCTCAATTTAGCAATACCAATTTGAAAGTCTCCGTCGATGATCCTTATACCAATAAAGCAGTCAACTTCACTATGGTAGAGCCTTTGAAGTCAAAACGCTTTGTAAATGATCGTCCTTCTCTCGATAGCTCTTATCGATCTGTCACACCTCAAAAGCAAGATTATCCCATGCAAACAATCAGCAGTGCTGTAGGTCAAAGAAACGACTTTCGATTTGACCCCATGGCAGATGAACAATCTTTTGACTATTTACCCTCAAGAACAAAACAAAATGATTCATACCATTATTAAACCCCTCTCTCTAATTAATACATCATCATCTTTGCTGCTAGATTATGGCCACCGCCCATAGAAATGATTTCAAAAATTACCAAATAAGGAGATTTTTTATGTGTGATGGCTATAATCTGTTCTTGCAAAATAAAAAATATGTTTATTTTCTAAACTTTTTGTGTGATATTAATAAGGCGGGTAGTTATTAGGTGGATATCCTCCTTGTTGAGGTGGGTATCCAGTATTATGGACAGGGGGATAAGGTTGGTTTGGGAAAGCGCCTTGATGGGCAGCAAATGGTGTACCTATATTATCCGAATGAGGGACATAGCCACCAGAAAAGTGCTGAGGTTCAGGAAATCCACCACTGTAATTCTGAGGAGGGTATGCGTTATAGCCTGGGTAACTGTTACGATTGCCGCTACTGTTGGGGTAGTTTTGAGGTGGGTATCCACTAGCATTAGGTGGGTATCCTATAAACACACAATTTATCAGACTAATTCCTCACATACAAACAGAAAAAAAACTTACCTTGATTGGGGTTGTAAGAAGCAGATAAGAGTGGTGCGTTTTGATGAGGAGTTGCAGTGCTGTTGGGATGAGGTACAGGAGGGGAAGTAGGTCTGCTATTATTAGTTGGAGGTTGTCCGCCGTAAGAGTGTCTATTGTTGTTCATAGGAGGGTAAGGTTGGTTGCTTATAGGTGGATAAGAGTGTTGGGAGCTAGTAGAGAGAGAAGGTGTAGGGTTAGGAGGAGGATATGGACGAGGTGTATTTCCATAATTATAAACTGGGCGTTGCTGTTGACCATTGAAAGTGGGTGTAGAATGAGATTCCATAGGTTGGTTTTGAGGAGGAGGCCTAACACCTGTAGGTTGAGGTGGATGTTGAGGAGGATATTGATGTTGTTGATAAGTAGGTCTGGGCTGTTGATTGGATGGAGGGGGTACAGTTGGGACATATCCGCCGGGATGTTTAAGCGGTCTACTTACACCAAATCGAGTGGGCTGACGTTTAGGGGGAGGACGCTAATAGTAATAATAATAAGGTTTAGGTATAGCTTTTACATTATGTACGAGAACTTACTGCAGCGTAAAATGTCATTTCCAAATAGATCTCACCTCCGTCACGGCCTTTATATTTCAAAGGATACCAATCTACGTAAAAATTTTAGTGTCAACCTCCTATAATTTGTTTCACACACACACAAAAAAAAAAAAAAAAAAAAAAAAAAAAAATACGTTACTATCTTCTTCACCCTCTTGCAGCACGTTTGAAATATCCAAATCACACTCAGAGATTAACTCTTGTCTTTTACCGTCTTCATCAAAAACTTGAACTACTACAGTGGTTTTCTTTTCAGGAATAGGCAAAATCACCTAAATGGAAAAAAATCAGTAACCTTTACCCTCCTAAACATAGTCATAAAAACTGTACCTGATCATCCCAAACTGGGTGTTGCCCGCCTCTAATATCTGTTTTGGTTCTTTCAAGAGTTTCGCCAATACGAAATACTACAAAGGGGTCTTGTTTACCAACAATCTAAATAAAGAAAACTATCAGCTTGTTTATAAGATCGATTATGTTTTCTTCTACTCACTTCGCGTTCTGGTAAATATCTCTAAATGAAATGTAAATATATATTTTTACCTTCTTTTTCTCTTTCTATAACTTACAGCTTTATAAGCAACAATAACTAGTTGCCCGATGATTTTGGCTTCCTTCGACATCTTTAATTGAAAGAAGAAAAAAAGAAATTAAAACCTTGGCTTCAAAATGTACAGTATCATAACTTTTTTTTTTTTTATATCAGCCAATGAAAGGACAAAATTCTTTTTAAAATATTTCTAAATAAAGAAATGACCGAGTTAATAATATAACTATTAGAAACCTGAGTTAACAATACTGGTGGAATCTGCGAGAAATTTTCGAGTATTATTAACTTTTGAGTTATAAATACGAGGAACCTAAAGTTTGATTTAATTTCAAAATCAAAAATATTGTCTTCTTTATAATAACTATCGAACATAAAGCTCTCTGAGAATACTATGTTTAAAAGACGTCTCGTTAGAAAATCAAGCGAAGAAGAATTGGAAGAATTGATAGATAAGCAACAGGCTACAGTTTCGAACAATAATATTCAGGTACAAATGATTGGATCCCTTTAACATAACTTATAAGAGAAAAACTAAAAGAATTAATAAAGATTCTCCCTAGCACCGTTGTTGAAGAAGCTTCAACTAAAGCTATACTTCCAAAAAAGCGTAGGGGCCGCCCAAAGAAGGCCGAACAAGCCGGAACTGCAAACATTACTGAAGTTCCTAGCTCCAGTAACTTGATACAGGCCAAGCGCCTCCTAACACCAATACTAACAATGAAAACCCAATTACCATGAATGAAATTGACTATGCAATAGAGGTAATACCCAGAAAAGTTCGCCCAGTAACTGCTTTGGCGTATAGACAGCCGATAGCTCACTGGAAGGTAAACAACTACTATTATTTAACTTTTTTATTCACTATCAGTCACCTAAATGCATAATATATCTGTTATCTTTTAGGCTTTTTGCGACAGCAACAGACATAGGTTTGACAGCGATAGTCAATACCCTTACACAGTTGGTCCATCTAGTCTTATAAATGCTTTTTTCACTGAATTTGTTTTTTCGACGTACTTGCAAGAAGAATATATTGGTCGGTACTGACTTAAGGACTCAAATATATTTACAAAACGGAAGTGACAGTCCTTCAATGACTTTGTCTCAGAGTAAGAATCATATATCAAAAAAAAAAAAAAAGAAAACTTCTATATTATGCCTATTTAATTAACATGTTTTTGATTTTTATTATAGTGACAGAAGCTGCTCCATCAACCAAAGGTGGAAAAAAAAATAATCGAAGTTCCGTTAAGTATTGAGTCTGTTAGTCAATACAAAAAGGCCTTAATGTTTCTATATGAACTCCAGTCTGAATATCAAGTTGTTCCTTGGTCCGCCCCAAAAACCAAAGAATTAGTGAATTTGATTAAGGAGTACGAACGAAATCTTGTATACGACCAAGTACAAACAAGAGGTAATAGAGCTGCTCATTGTGTAATTAGAGACTTATACAAGCCTGGCGAGCTTATCAAGATTCTAAAGACACTTTGGATTTCCAACGGTGAAACAAGCTTACGCGAAATTTTTTCTATTTCATACAGAAATAAAAGCAATGATAAACTAACCATTGTATTATACCGGTTCTGTTTAGAGAATGCCAAAAAGTGAATCAAGATACATAATGGACATCAGAATGCCTTTTTAAACGTATTATGCCGTAAATATACATAATAGTTTATCCTGTAAAAGATAATTTGATTCGCATGATAAATGGTTGCATTAATTGTGCATCCTAGGCGGGAAATAACAGCAACTGAGTCTGAAAAAGGCTGTTCTTCTCCAACAGCAAAAAAATTGTGTTCGCTATGACTTTAAGCATAGCTTCATAACGCTTTATAGTGTAGATAGCTAGTCGTCCCGCATTTATTTAAATGAGTCAACGAGAAAGCTAGATCTATGTACAATGGGACAACTGTAGACAATTAAATGAAATGCATTTAAATACAAGTTTTACAGTTTTTATCTTCAAGGTGTTTTACTTTTTACTTGCAATGAGTCAACTGTCAATGTAATGCTGCGTGTGTGTGTGTGTGTGTGAGTTTGCACTGACAACAAGAAGGTGCTATTTATAGAAACATTTCTCTGAGCCAATTGAGCGGTTTATATTTAGCTCAAACATGAATAGAAGGATATCTCTTTTCTCGCACTACCAGACAAAATTATTGCAATAAAATCTAGAACGTTCATAGAGAGTTCTCAGCAGAGCTTTGTGTATACTACTGCTTTTTTTATTTTTTAATAAGATTATACAGACAATATGATAAAAAAAAAAAAAAAAGCTATGGCTAAAAATAAAAGTCTGGTACCTTTTTGTTTCCAAGAATAAAAAATTTTGACACATCGTGTCTAATTTTCTGCAAATCACATTTCTCTGCCAAGTTGTCGTTATAAAACATTGCCTATGATCGAGATTGAAGTTATTAATTTGAGTATAAAGAGGCACAATTCGTTATATTTTACCTGATTATAATTAACCAAAAACAGGCAAACGGTTTTTTCAAGGACAAAGGGGTTCAGTTTTTGGGTTATATTTAGTAAAAGATTGTTATCTTATGATACATGCTTCTCTTCATTTTTTTTTTTTTTTTGATCATTGAACCTCTGTGTTAATTGAAGTACTTAACTCAAAACTCTGAAACTCAAAGTACATCAGTATTAGGTTGTTACTATTTCCTTTTTGGCCCTTTATTATTTTTGGATTTAACCTCACACAGGTGTCAAAATCGGGTTGCGTTTCCATACATCTAGTAAATTGAAGGTATATGGAAAAAAACCCTACCTTATGTTGACCATGATGT
This sequence comes from Mucor indicus B7402, assembly GCA_000697295.1. Lineage (NCBI taxonomy): Eukaryota > Fungi > Mucoromycota > Mucoromycetes > Mucorales > Mucoraceae > Mucor > Mucor indicus. The sequence goes on from JNEK01002760.1 coordinate 51,301, forward strand.
TGCTTATCACGGTGCTGCTCATTTTGAGCGTTTCTTGGCAATCGTTCAGTTCCCATGACGATCTGCCCTTTAAAAAAAAAAAACGAAAAAGTGAAAGAAATCGAATCATTTTGAACTTCTTTGATCCAGGGAACAATTCTTTTTTTTTTTTTATATATATATATAAAAAGCAAGATCTAGCCTGAAACTTGCCCTTTTTTTTTTTTTTTTTCTCGTCTTCTTTTTTTTTAATAATCATGTATCTTTTAAAGCCGCTTGTAATTTTAGGTATTGCTGTTCAATCCATTACTGCGATTACCTACGACAACACCAACAAGTGTCAAAATACATATACTGATTTCACCAAAGGGTATGGTCAATGGAGCGAAGTTACTGGTGCCAAGTCCGGTTTCAATATCACTAGTCAAGGTCTTGCTCTTAGCCTTGAAAAACCATGGAAATATGTTCCTTTAACAGATCCCAACGATGGCAACTTGCCTTATAATAACTATTCTTCACCTTATGCTCCTACATTCCAATACAAGTACATGATTCACTTTGGCCGTGTGTCTTACATCATGAAAACAGCTGGTGTCTCTGGTGCTGTGACTGCAGGTGTTATCATGTCTGATGCTACTGGCGATGAAATCGATTATGAAATGATTGGTGGTAAGGATAGCGATATTGTCCAAACAAACTACTTTTATGGCAAAAACCCTGTTTACAATGTTAATATGGCTACACACCATACTGCCTCTCCTACTGCTTCTACCTTCCATAATTACACCGTCGTTTGGGAACCTGAAGTTTTGAAGTTTTATGTTGATAACAAATTGATTCGCACATCTTATAACAACAACAAGTGTGATAGCGCTGGTAATTGCGAGTTCCCTACTCATGCTGGGTATGTTATCTTGAATTATAAGGAAAGTAAAAAAAAAAAAACCTTAGAAACTAAATTTTTATTATAGTGATGTGAAGTTTGGTATTTGGGATGCTAGTAAGCCCTCTGGAACTGCTCAATGGGCTATGGGTCCTATTAATGTAAGTATATTTGCATCAAGTTGAATAGAACGTGTGTAACTGATTCTTTATTTCTTTTTTAAAAAAAGTGGAATGCTGTGTACAGTCCAACCACTGCTTATGTCAAATCTGTTGAAGTTGTTTGTGACCCTAAATACAACACAATGGTTTAAAATTTGTTCGCTCACCTTAATTTCTTTGTAATCAGTGTAAAAATAAAATAAAATGTATATATTTACATGTAGTACTTAAATGATAAAGCGTACAAGGGCCATACATCTTCCGTGGCATCAAGATTCAAAATAGTAATACGTTGAACTCACAAAAGATATGTGTACTTTAAAAAGTGGGTATGCTCACTGCCATAGTTTACTAGGTGTACATAATGTCTAGAAGGCACAAGAAATTCCTTGAAGTTTTCAAATTGGTTGCAGATATTCACTTTTAAAAACATTTGCAAAAGTTTTGTATGATAAAAGTTCGCCGCATTCCATCGCAAGATAAAAAACAATAGAGTTCTTTCAATTGCATACCTTCTTATTTTACACTTCTGCTACGCGTATAATAGTGGACACTCGCATATTAGTCATAAGAAAGAGGAGTTTAATAAAATGAAAGTGAAATATATAGTATAACTAATTACAAAATTGTGTTATTTGAGCGAGAATGGTGATGAACTTTTTGGTGGAAGCAATGATTTGTTGGGTATAGGTTTTGTATGAAAATGCTGATCTGGTCCTCCTAACTGTCGTATACACTTTAATATCGTCTCTTTTGTAACTGGTTTGCTTAAAGTGCTATCAAAAATACTAGCTAATTGCAACGTCCGTTCATAGGCTGTAATAGCAATAATCGGCGTATTCCTATTGATGTTGCTTGTCGATTTAATCATACGAGCAGCTGCTTCACCATCAACTAAAAAAAGTTTATTAGTATTTCTTGTTTGGTTGCAAAATAAATAACTTTACTGATTGGCATTCGAATATCCATAAAGATAAAATCAAATTGAACTTTATCTCCCATAGCACACCGAATAGCTTGAGCGCCGTTACGCACAGTAACACACCGGCATTGCAAAAGCTGCAGGATTGTCTCTAAGATCTTACAGCTAATTGGGTTGTCATCGGCAATTAAACAGTTCAGGGTTCTGGAAGTGGCAGATAAAGGAGAAGTTTCCGTATGATCAGAAGTGCCTACACTGGTAGATATCTGGAAAGGTAAATGTGGCTTGTTCTTGGAATGGATGCTTTCGGAGGACAACTTTTTATTCATAGGTCTATTGTCCAGTGACACAGATACGGGCGAGTTTGGAGTAGAACTAGTGGTAGGTAATGTTTCAGTAAACGGAATATTGATTGCTCCTGATAATAGAGCCATTCGGTTTCCTGGAGAAGATATGGATCTCACTCTTTGTGGAGAGCTGCTTTCAGACTGCTTGAGCTTTTCAATATGGTTCATTGGAGGCTGCGAGATATCTGTAGATTTACGAGAAGGAGAAACCATTATTGGCTTTGTCGAGCTAGACGGCGATATAGCAAGGGGAGGAGTACAAGGCAAAGAAGAAGACATTGGAGCCATGGCAGCACTACTTTTTGACGTAGGTGAAAAGGATATGATACTATTATGCTTTGATTCTTCCGTGGGCTTTCTTCTAGATAATACAGGCAGCGAACGATGATGTAACTTTTCAACGGAGCAGGTATTCACTGCTATTCGTTCATGGCGAATTTTTCGAATGGCATCTTCGTTTGCCTTTTCTAGCACTGGCAAATTTTTATAAATAAAGGTACCAAAATCCGCCTGATCCATAATATTCGATGTATCATTGTCAACAATATCAGGATTCTGCTCTTTAATAATTGCCTTTGCTCTCTTGACTTCTTCAAGGACCAGGGATTGTACATTGTCTTGCTGTTCCATCATAGTTGCACCTCTAGCATCAAAATAGTCTGTGTCTTCTTCGTTCATTGGCTTTGGAATAAACGAAGGAGATTCCGTCAGTAGTTGATCCCAAATGATGTTCTTAAAGAAAGGGTGTGACCGTACTTCTTCAGGACCATTATGCCCTAATCGCTTCTCAGGATCCAACGTCAATAACTGATCCATAAAGTCATATGCTTCTTCAGGAAGCTCAATTTCGTCCTTGTGCCAGTCAATTTTCCGCGACAATATGTTTTCAAACACTTTATCAGGAGACTCGGCATGGAAGGGTGGATAGCCATACAGGAACTCGTAACAGATTACGCCAAGTGCCCACCAGTCTACCATAGAATCTTGTGATGTGCCTAAAATGCTTTCGGGGGCAAGATAGTCCGGTGTACCTATTGCATGTTCTACCCTTACATCACCTTGCTCATCTGTCGAATGTGTATGAGCAAAAGCAGCAGCTGGAGTGACAAATCCCGACGATAAGAAACCAGATGTTGTACGTTGTCTATGTGGGCGGGATGATGAACTACTGGAGGTTGCAGTGTCTTCGATAAAATTTAAGGGCATTCCGCAATTTTCAATTGGACTAAAGGATATCGTTGTTGGCGTGGATATCATGCCGCTATTATTACTTGATTCACCACCTGACGTTGAGCTAGCTAACGATCCACGTCGGTTTCTGTCTCGTTCAAACAAAAGACTGAAATAGGAATGCTTATAGGGCTTGTTGGTTGACGGTATTGTAGGTGATTGAGGAGGGGTTGCAGATCGAGAAGGGGCAGGGGATGATGGAGGCATTGAAAGCACTCCATTACTTAATTCATCTCTAACTCGGCGGTCCAAAAATCCAATGCGAGATAAGCCAAAATCTGTCAACTTCAAATGGCCATTTTGATCAATCAATAAATTATCAGGTTTTAAGTCTCTGTAATTGAAAGTCAGAATAATGCATATATTAATGTAAAGTGGGTGTACCTGTGTATAATATGTTTTTCATGAAGATAACTAAGTCCTAGAGTCACTTCTGCCAAATAATTTTTTGCCCAATCCAAAGGCAAGTTTCCAAGCACTTTGATCAGCGAAGAACAGTCGCCTCCGTTCAAATATTCCATCACCAGATAAAGATAATCCTTTGACTGAAATGTGTAATACAGCTTTGTTACAAATGGACTGTCGGTTTGTGTCATTAAAATCATGCGTTCTGCTTTTACATTTGTAACTTGGTTTTTGGCGATCATGTCCGACTTTTTAAGAAACTTGATTGCATAGTAGTCTCCAGTGACGCGTTTCTTGGCTAAAAAAACAGAGCCAAATGCACCCTTACTGATGGGTTTAATGATATCAAAGTCTTTGATACTCGGTGCTACAGGCCTATTTGAGGCGATAGGAGCAGGTAATGGAGATAATGGCGACTTTCCCATAGGCGTAGTGCTTCCCGACGTTTGCTGCTGGATACGTTGAGTGAGGCTACTTCTTCGTGCAGGCGTATTGTTTACAAAAGAAGAGAGCTTTGGTGACGCTATAGGTGTCTCGATCACTTCCATATCCAAAACTTTTGTTGTGTTCTTGCATTTCCCACTTTTCTTGTTTTTTCGTTTCCCTTTAGACTTTTTCCAGTCTTTGATTCGTCTAAATATATTCTGCTTGATATTTTGTGTTCCTTTACAGACATCGCTAACACAAGAAGACGAAGGTGGAGGTGGAGGTGGAGGCGGAGGAAGTTCTTCAACTTTCGGCTGTACCGGCTTTTCTTCCTGTGGCTTTTCTTGCGGTATGAATTCACTCCATTCAGCGTCATGTATGATATTAATTTGAAAGTCACGTCTTGTTCTCTTATCATAGTCCAAACAGTTTTGCATACGGTTGATGGCCTCTACTTTGGACTTGATAATAACTTCAATATCCAGTATAAGTGATTGAATGTCTGCATCATCTGCTTGAGGAGCACGCCAGTAAATAATCTGAATCATTTTGGATTTTGATTCTTCTTGTTCGCTATCGGTCTCGCTATCGGGTGTGGGAATTGACAGTGCGACGTTCATAATGTCCAATAAACTTGTGTATTTTTCAAGCTCTGACTGCTTTTTCTCAAGTGGTGAAACTGTGTCCTCTTCCAGTGGTAATTTGTCGCCAAATATTGAGTCTTGGCTGTGGACACTTGCTGCTGTATCATCATTCAAGTATGCTTCATCAGGGTTGGTCTCCAAGACTTGTACTTCTGACTGAGTCAGGTCATACAATCCTTGCACATAGTGTCGTAATTCAGTGATACCGTCGTCACATGTCACCACGTCCATTTCAGCTCGATGTATTTCAGCGCATAGTTCAGAATGTTGCTCAAAGAATACAGCAACTACCCAGCGTTCACAGATGTTACAAAATGCAGGTGGGAGGTTGAGCAAGTGAGTTGTGACATCATGGTTGAAAAGAGACGTGCCACCATGAGAAATTGCCCTACGCATCGCCAATGACTTGATATTTTCAATCGTGGTTGAGGAAGATTCTGTTCTGATCCCATTTAAAAAAGGAGGTTCTTCAGCCGCGGTATCGTCGAGAATTGACCAGCGTCGAGACTCGAGAGGTTTCATGACCCACATAGTATGGCTAGGCTCGTATGTAACACGATTATACATGAGCATGCCTTTTCCTTCCAAATCTACGGATTTGTCTTGATGCAAATAGTGAAATACCACCTCCACCGTTTTTGAGTTGTCTGCGAGCATTTCTGCGGTTGCATTTTTAAATACATCCTTCGATTCATGTGAGAGTAGTTCGGAAATATCCAAGCCAATAATAGACTGTGGCCTGATTCTATACAAAAAAGTAAAGTGAGTGTCCCGGATACTCTATATTTATATTAAACTTTACCCTATCACTTCTTCCCAGACAGGACTAAGGTATTGAATCGTGAATAAATCAAGTGAAAGTTCCATGACAATTGTGTTGCTTTGGCCAATGTTGGCTTCAAGTTGTAACTGAAACGATTCTTCATCATTGTAATCGCTTGGGATGAAATTCGAAACAACACTGTTGTCTCTTGTCCGAGGGGGCCTTGAGGGCCTTGTTCCATCTTCTTGGGAAGGGGGCTGACAGGGCTTCAATAAAGGAGTGTTTACTGTACTGTTGGGAGTTGAATAAGACCAAAATGATTTTTCTGCTTGCCACCATTCAATGACACGATTTAAAGCAGCAACGCTTAGTAAGAGTCGTATATACCATTCACGGCAAGGCCAGTCTTCGTTTTCATCCCATTTTGTACCTACTACTTGTATGTTGGACACTGTATCTGCACATGCACCTGGATTCTCTAAAAACAAGTCTATATCGGTATCCAACACGCCTTGTGCTAAACAAATCAGATCTTGGAGTGTAAGAATAAAAGGAGTGGGTAAATAAGCATCTTCAGAAATCATGGCCATGTCTTCTTTAAATGAAGTTTTATTGGCATCCCATTCGAGTAGTTCTTCATCTATCGTGTAAGATGAAGAAGAAGGTTTGGAGGACTCAAGGTTGGGGTCTTCAAAGTACAATAGGTCCTTCTCAACATATTCATTGAGACCATCAATGATTTTTCGAAGCTCCGAATTGCATGCTTCTTTTGTTGAGCTCAATCGCATTTTGATTGTGTCTCTAGGGCAATGATTGTTTAGAAGCGTGCTATTGCTGCTTTTTCTTTTGGTAGAGTGAGGTATAGTGAATGAATCGAAACTTTCGCCAAAGCTGCTGAATGGGTTGATACTGGAATGTTGAAAGCGATAAGCGACGCTATTAGTGTTTGACATGAATGAAGATCGAGCAGAGTTCGTCCTTGTTGATGGTTTACATGTACTAGTTGATTGCCTATTGTCAAAGGTCTTGCGGTTTTTATTGAAATCGTCTTCATCACTTGATAGAAAAAGGTCAGAGCATGGATCGTCATCATCATTATTTAAGATAGGTTGTTGTTGATTCTTTGAATCAAGAAGCTCATTTTGAATAGAATTCCACCAAGAAGTGATATGTGGACTTATGTGTTGATTTTCAGTAGTCCAATCAACCCAAGTTGGTTGTTGATGAAATGTCCATTTTTTGATTTTAGCAGACCTTGAGAGCTGCAATTTCTCGGCATAAGTAATTGATTTTGATGAAACCTTTTTCTTGACTAAAGGTTGACGTCTAATAGGTACACTTTTAGACTCTATACAAAAAAAAAAAAGAGTGTGTAAATATTTGTAGTTGTACAAGTGAGAAATTATGCATGTTTATTTACCTTGAGATGGGTTTATAGCAAAACTGAAATAGTCAATATTATCATCAATCGAAGTATTATCATGAAAGTGTTGATAGTAGGATGTAACTGGAGTTTCATCTTGATCAAGTGGGTGATTTAAAAACATTGCAGGATAAACAGGTGAATGATAGTCAAGATTAGTCATAGTCGTATCATGATTCAAAGGCTTCAAGTTGACACTGGTATCGTCCAAGTCCATTTCTACAATATCTTTATTATCCACCAAGTAATTCGTTGAACTTGAAAATTGCCTTTTTAAAAAGTTTTGAATTGACTGTTGATACTCGTGTAATGATTTACTATCTTGTTTGTTCACTGCTAACAGTTAGAAATAACGATATAAAGACGTTTTCATAATGTTTACCTTCATTTTCATCAGATTGAAGGCTAAGATTGTCAGATATAAATGAAGAAATAGAAGAGTGTCTCAAGTGCTGATAGTGAACGTCTTCATCAGATAGATTTTCACGTAACTTTGAATCCATCAACCAACTTGTTCTCTTTGATTTTATTATATATTTTCCCCCACTGCCGTTATTAGGTGGACTATTAAAACGAGGAGAAAAAAATAATGGCGTATTTGAGTGGGGCGGTGTTCTTGTTAAATCGCTGCTTTGACTTGAATCATCATCAAATAAAATCGTTCGCTTCTTATTATTTGTTATTGTTTTATTTGTTGATAACTCATTAGAAGACATTTTTATAATTCATCGAACTATAAAACTATAAAGAGTTTCTTGTTCAGGGGGGTTGAATAACAATAATAATAACAACACAAGAAGAAAGGAAAAAAAAAAAAAAAATAGAGTACAAAACTATTAAAAAAGGGCTAGTATTTGTAGGTCACACAGAAGTACCTCATTGGTGCAAATCAATTTGCATAAGCAATTTAAAGTATAGTAGAAAGTCTTAAGGGGGGGGTCTACGCGCGCCCTTTTCGAGGGATCCAGTCTTCAATGGAAATAGTGCATATTAATTTGTCTTTAAAGGGTCTTATAGGTAAAGAAGTGGAGTCTAAATTCGCTCTAAACATCTCAAAAGTAGAATAAGATGTGGTCATTGATTCAATTCTAATTGTTGGATAGATCTCATTCAGCATGCCTTGATATTATTCAAAGCATTCAAAAGCCAGTCTTTAGTCAGATATGTATAAGCAAAAAATAAAAACGACCTGTAGTTCGTAAGCCTTTGATAAAAGCAAATGCACTTGTATAGTTGTCTCCTGAAGTGCAATATGTTTTTAGAAAAGACCCGCTGGCAACTACTAAGGACTGGTTTATTGGCAGCTTTTCCCAGGCAGATTGATCTAATTCAATTTTAGAAAAAAAAAATCACAATGGTGTAAAAAGCATAACTTCGTTAATTGGGAGGGGGGGGGCCATTACGAAAAAAATATGAAGGCTGCGTAGATATTGCCAAGTCTTCTTTACTTTGTCAAAAAATAAAATGCTACTTTTAAAGCGCTGAATGATAATAAGAATATTCTTCTATCTTCTTCTCAGAATTAGAAGAGAATGTTATTATATTTCAGCCTGTTATTTATTGAAGATTTGAGTACTCAGTGGGCGGGGGGGGGGAGGTTTGACAACAGAAAATTTCTTGCGTGTATAGGCCAGATTCTCTGAGTGACTTCAGTAAAGTTTTCCATATTGTATCAAAGAAAAGTTTTTAAGCACTAGCCCAAACAAATAATGAGAAGCAGAGATACTCTTGAAAGTACCAAGTGTCTTGATTAAAAGTGTACATTGTATTGTGAGTATCTACACAGCGATATATTTCCTTCTGAAAATACTTATCTTCAAGTATAATTATTTTAGACACGCTGGAGCCAGGAAGGTTTGCATTACACCTTTTTCTTGAGAGAAATTGGTTCCTAAATATGGGTGAGCCTTTTCACTCAATATTGGCCCTAATTTTATGTGTATTCACCACTCTCGTAAGATCAACAAGCCTTTCAACTAGTGTGGACTTTATGCAACATTACATTAATAATATAAATTCATTATAAAGCTACATAATAAGCTGTCCGAAAGTTACCAATAAAAGATACAAATGAAGACTCGTTCCTACTCCTTTATTATTATTTAACCGAGAATAAAGCATTTTACATACTCTGATTCACTTTAAATAGTTTCTCCTTTAAAAAATGAGGCTGAATTATTAGAATATCTCCTTTTCGGTGTGCTCGGGATATCTGCTCAGAAGCTCTTATCTCAAGATAATTATAACAAAATGAAAGCTCCTTCAATCTTTGTGGCTCATTCTGCAGTCTCCAATTAAAAATATATCAACTATAACTCAATCCTTGTCTTGGCATTAGGAGAGATGATTTATTTACTCTTATATTTTCAGATTGTTTAGTGCTTGGTAAGCTTGATAAAACAATGTGACACCTACACATTTATTCAACACAGCATATTACAAAGTGCAACAACAAGACGATTTTATATGCGATTATGGTACCAGCAACTGGACTTAAATAACAATAATATGCTCACTTTTTTTTTTTTTTTGAAGACAGCTTGTCGTAGATTAGAAATGAATAACAGTTAATGTTTTTATTAAGAAAAGAATAAAGTCAAGATACTTAAAATACATACAGGGGTGCTATCTATATGAATTGGTGTTTGATAGATAGAGAGAACGATTCAAATCAACGAGAGAAAGAAGTCTGTGTTAGAAGAATATATATTCAGCTAAGAAGACAACAGCTGGTAAGAAACTGTTAATAGTTGATATATACGAACATATTTAGCAATTAAAATACCAGTAAGAAGTTCAAACTACGATACAGCTAAAAGACTTCCCAGTCTATAGTATATTTAGAAAGATGTGGCAAAACACTTATATGTAACATCACTACCATTTTTGTCCGCAATATACGGTTAATAAAATGCTGGTTTATTAGTGATTTAACACCTTACATAAATGATAAAGATTTTACTTTATCCAAACAAACAATTCCAAGACATTTCAAACTAGTTATAGTGATATTCACGCAATAGACATTTTGTCCAAGACAGTAGCCATTTAAATCATTATCATTTATAGCACTGCTTGAAAGATTGTCGTCAAAAACTATCCTAAAGCGTTTCCGACTCCATGTACCGAGGAGTTCCACTTCAAGTGCAAATAAATAGTCATTTTGATCAAGATATTACACGGTCTTCATTTTGATGGGTATTACATCGACAGATAATATGTGTAAACAATATCTAGGCAATTTGATCTGGTGTTCGGAAATGATAGGATTTTATATGCCACACCAGTCGGTGAGCGTTATAAAAGAAATTGCATCAGCACATTGGCTTAGCAAATACTGGAGAGGAGCCTCTTTGTGCGCTCGTATTGTTATGCACTTTTATTCACACAATTTCATCGTGTCATCTTCGCTGAGTGAATGACCTACTTCTCCAAATGCGAATGGTATATCTAGCGCTAGCGCTTTAATAATCGGTAATTTCCTAATAACGGTTTTGAAGAAAGTATAGTTTGTAGTATAGTGCAGATAAGAATCGTCGATGTTGAAGTAAAGATTGAAGTCAGTAGCCATGCAATCTTTGGCATGTTCAAGTGAAATTGCATTCACAATCTCGTTAAGAAATTCATACTATCTTACATGAACTATTGTTTTTATGCAATCTTTATCAGTCCGAATATGTATATTGCAATCCACTTTTGTAACAGCAATTATCAGAATCTTTCGTTTTCTAATAAACTTTTGACCATTATCGTCAAATAATTCCGACCAAATTCATGCAACCAAATTGAACATCCAAACGTTCTTTGGATCGCAATATTTTCATGACATAGACACAAAATGCGGTTTCACGTTCCTCTCCCCAATAAAAGTTTTCATCACTGTAAAAATTGAATTCGTCAGCACCTGTCATGTAATCTACAATAAACCCCATCGTGTCTACACAGAAATTGGCAGAGTGAGAAAATCCCAGATACTTTATTTTGGCTAATCGACGCACGACCAAGTCTCGCGTTTCTTCAGTATTTCCTGCAAAACATTCTTCAACAGAGTTATTAAGGTCACTTGTATATCCCAAATGGACATATGTCAACTTTGATAGTTTCTCCAAAACACGGAGAAGCACGTAAAATGTATTGAGATGTTGTTCATCGGCCCATTCAATTCTTCGTAATCGAAGAAAGCTGCTGATAAAATCCAATAGATCGTATCCAATGTCTAAAAGTATAAATATTTAGCCATTTGACTCCAAACCTACACGTAAATTTGTTAGTAGCAACCTGACATTGGACAGAGAGCTAGGAGTATAGCACGTTCTACTTATCCAATCAAAAAATCAAAAAAAAAAAAAGTCAAAATAGGGCTCTAATTCAAAAGTGGCAAGTTTTGGACAACATTTCATAATGGAGCGGCAAATGTTTTGATTCATTTTTTCCATGGAGATGTTTTTACCAAGGAAGATCTCCGTTAGGTTTGGAAAACGTAAAAAAAAAATTTGATACAAGCAGAGAGTCAAGAAAGAAGAAACAAGACTCATTTCCAGCAATATGAAGGGTAATTTTACTGACTGCTGCACTTGTGTAGCGAAAAATTGAGTTTTTGTCGACAAATGAAAGGTAACTTTGTAACTTTGATTGATTATATAATTGTATTTCTTTTAACAATGCAAGAACAGCTAAAAATCGTCATGCTTTGCAAACTTGTGCGCACTATGTAAGTATTTTGCGATCTATTTGCTGAACGATGGCTTTCAGGACGTCTACAGGCAGAGTTTGAATGGTCGACATTGTCAAGATTTAGAAGATAAAGGAATAAATCAAATCTAAACCGTCATACGCGGAGTCCAAAACTAACTATCATCATTGACTTCAAATCAGGGCATTCAGTTGAAAATGAATATAGTTGACGAACTAGAAGTTTCACCATCTACAACTGAACGCCGTTATGTACCAATATAATGAGCAAGTATACTCTTTGTGCTTTTTTGTGTAAGTTTAGTATAGGACTGTAACTTCATAAGAACAAATTATATTGCATTGTAGCTCTATTGATATTTGCACACGAAGTAATGACACTATGTACCAAAATGCGCCTATATGTTGTTTATGTACGTTATTTTTTATTAAGGTAATACTTTTTCAGGATTCATCAAGCCTTTAGGGTCGACAGCGATTTTAATTTTCTTCATCAAGTCTACAGTATTAGGACCTAATTCTTCTTCCAAAAAGTACTTTTTACCAAGACCAACACCATGTTCGCCTGATACAGAGCCTTCAAATTTAATGGCTCTTTCCAATAAATTCTTATTTATTCTCTTTGCTTCTTCATATTCTTTTTCATCATCCTTGTTAAACAAAATGAATAAATGGAAGTTACCATCACCGACGTGACCAACTAAAGGACATGGTAAGAAGGAAGAGCTAGTATCTTTTTCTGTCTCATGAATAATATCAGGTAATTTTGATACAGGGACGACCACATCTGTTGTCCAAATAGAAGCTTCGGGCTTTAGTAAAGTACTTGACCAAAGTGCAATCTTTCGACCTTCCCACAGCAATTCTTTTTCTTTTTCATCCTTGGCATATCTGAATTTACCTCCTTGATGTTTCTTTACCAGCTCACTTACCACATTAATCTCGTAGTCTATCACAGCTTTACATCCACCTGAAAACTTGAAAAACAAAGTGGGCTTTTCAACATGACCCAATTCAGGATTTGCTAAATTAATGGCTTTCATCATTTGAGCATCCAGTAGTTCCACAGCACCAATTTGGACGCCCGCACGTACGAGTTCTGGTACGACAGCAGCTGCTTCTCGAATGCTTGGGAAATCGCACACTGCCACAGTTTGATCTTTAGGTAATACAGCCATCTTTAACGTTATCTCGGTCACAACCCCTAATGTACCTTCTGATCCGACAAATAATTTTGTCAAGTCGTATCCCGCACTTGATTTACGTGGTCTTTGGCGTGTTTTTAGAATTTTACCGTCTGGTGTCACAACTGTTAAATTGATCACCCATTCTTTCATTGTACCATAACGAACTGCATTTGTACCTGAACATGAAGTGCCCACCATACCACCAATACATGCTCTATATCAATAAGTAAATCGCTAGTATATTTTAGCTTATAATGACTTTACCCTGGTCCAGGATCCATTGGGAAAAATAGGCCTTTGTCTTTTAAATAAATGTTTAAGTCTTCCCATTGTACACCCGGTTGTACCACAATGTCCATATCTTCTGGATGAAACGCGATGATTCGATCCATATGCTCAGTGAATGAGATGCAAATACCTCCTTTTGGTGCAGCGAAATGACCTTCTAAAGAGGTGCCACCCGAGAAAGGAATGATGGGTATGTTGTATTTGTTGGCAATTTTTACGATTTCAGCTACTTGTTCTGTGCTTTCAGGATAAACAACGATGTTGGGCGCACCTTCATTATGGTATGAATTATTACTATAACCGCGTTCTTTCAAGATATCTTCGTCTACTGTAACGTGCTCACTGGGTAAAACTGTTTGAAGTTCCTTGAAGGCTGATGTGATGGTGTCATGTGTAGGAATAGAAGGAACAGGCACTTTAGGTCTTTCATGGTGTATTGTTGTTGTTGGTTTAGATGCAAACCAATATCCAACGCTTCCTGCGGCAAGACTCGTTAATCCAATAACAGGTAAATAATTGGGTTTTTTGGGAATAGAGGATTGCTGACTAGAATAAAGCCGGGTTCCCCTTAATTTTCTAAACTGCCTAGTTGCTTGTCTAAACATTTTACTTGTCTTGAGAAAAAATGAGAGAGAAGAGAAGATATATATATATAGATTTTTTTTAGATTATTTTAAAATGATTTTGTGGGGAGGGCAAATCTATCTTCCGTTAGACAGACGAATTCGATCACTCCCCGGCATAAATTAGAGTTTAGTATAGTGTAAACATTTAATGATTGCACTACTTTACTTAGGTAAGAAAAAGAAATACTTCACGTAATATGCACATAAGCAACTCAGTTAAACATGTAGATAGGATATAACCTGGGAAGAAAAAAAAAAAAAAAAAAAAAACAATACTCATTGTTTGACTGGCTTTGTATGTGGTACATGTAAAAAGGCATAATTGCCTATATTCAGCACAAGCGCAGCTAACTATGGCGGGTGCTCTCAAGATTCTTCGTTCTTGGACTGTCCAAATTTGTACAGAAATTGAATTTAAAATAAGCATAAACATAATTCCGTGCAGTTTTATAAAATGGCTAACGAGTCGCTGCTTCTAGACAAGACGTCGTAAATACTGGCCATTATTTGAAAGGAAATCCAAATAATCTTTTCCGTCCATCTAATGGTGCCTTGATGCAGTGAAGAAACTGTTTCAAGGGGAAAAGGTGCTGGATCAATTGCATCACTTTCCTTTTTTGGGTATTTTGAAAGCATCTTGAGAGCAGTTCCTTCAAAAGCTACAACTGCTTTCTGTTTTTTTATAATTTCTTTAAAATTTTGAATTAACCTTGTCAGTGATGAAGCAAATTCTTCATTCTCATGTATAATGGAATAAGTGGGTGGAGGGAGGGAGCAAGTGCACCAGCCTAAGACACCCTTATCTATTTGTCTTTGGTATGACGGCTTCTTCGGTGCTTCCGAAATGTATTAGTATTTTTTTAGTCAACAATGTTAAAATAGTTGTCCCTTACATTGACATCAACGTCATTTAGGTAATTTGGCCTAATAACAATAAATTTGAACCTTTCGTAAAAGACGTATTTATTTTTATAGTATAGGTAAAAAAAAAAAAAAGAAGAAGTTTTTGTTTCAATGTGGAAGTGAGCGTGGTAGTGCCTGAGAAAAGAACAAATTAGCGCTTTTCAAGTTCTAAACATTAAAATGGTACTTGCGTCTGTTCTAAGAGCATTTTAAGTACATGTGAGAGTTTAAAAATAAAGCAATTCTTAATTATTTATTTTATGTCTGTTTCTGTCATGCCACTCAAGTGAGGGGAATTGCATAGAGACAATGGCGTTTTAGTATTCTACGAGAACGGCACATTTCTTGCCGCAAAGGTGCAACGCTTTTTTAAGCTTCATACTTATAATGCTGTTAAAAACACTTAATACGAGTATTTATAGCACTTTTTTTTATTATTGCTATTAGCATCAAAGCATATGAAAAAAAGATTCATCCCTTATATGTAACATTTTGAAAACAACAAAGAGCAAACTCACTACATTTCGCTTATTTGCGTAATCTTTTAGGGTGGCATATGCTTGGATTCAACCATTGTCTCTCTTCTCAAGTAATCGTTTCAATGTATAAATATATATATATATAGATAGATTCATTGTATTTTGGTGCTCTTTATCTAGCCTACATTTTACAGATGTCTTAAAATACTTGTAAAATCACTTCAGACAGTGTGCCACTACAGTGCATGTACAGTATATCTCTAAAAAGCTCACACTCCTTGTCGGTAACCTTTGCATTTGCAAAAATGAATTAACACTAAGACTTCGCCATATTATGTACTAAATTGCAACAAATACTCGCTTCGTGTGCTAGCTTTCGTATCTACTTCTAGAAGTTTAATAGCCTCATCATTATCTCTCTTTCTCTTTTTTTTATAGACTCGGTCTTCTTCTTCTGAGCAGATTTTGTTGTCTTGTGTAGGACCAAATAAACCATTACCCCCAAATATATATATATATATATATATAATAGTGAAGCTTATGAAGTCCCGAAAAGGATATCGATTTTATCTCAGGGGCTAGGTACACCTAGCAAAACTGTTCTGCCCTCCTATAAAGTACTAATGTAAAATTCTTATCATAGAAATATACATGATAAGTTTTTCTGAAATGGTCGCAGGAGTAATATATATGGGAAAAAAAGAAGGGACTCATGCAAATGGTACTTTTTATCATATTGACGCACTGTTGCAGTCAATCTAATACGGTTTGGAGTTACACCGGATACTTTTCCTCTCGTCGGTTGTCTTCACTTACTGTTAAACATGTTTAAAAAAAGCACACATTTCCAGTCAAATCACAATTATACTTTATTTTTACACTATCGATTAAGAATCGGTAGTCGTAATCACTATTGTTTTCAACATTGTTACTTGTGTTGATAACACACTCTCAAAATCAACCGTTAATTATCCTTCAATCCGTCGTCTCACTTAAGAGCTGTTATCTGTATCTTAACAGCACTTTAAACTCTTACTGAAAGAGATATAGATGATGCAGATGAAACTTTACAGAATTTTATCTCAAGTGCTTCAATAAAGGTTGTTTATGTAATGGCATGTTTCAACCACAATTTTGGGTTGAAGGACTTTGCCAGTAAACTTCACGTATAATTGGCCAATTTTTTTCACTTTTATGCCTGTTCCCTTACTCTTTTCAAGAGGCGTTTAAAATCATTTCAGCAAAGTAAAGTTTGAGAAAAAACAACACCCTATTTTTCTTTTTTTTCTTTTTTCTTCTTTATAAATATTATAATACACAAAGATGTCCACCGTAAGTATTGTTTTTATTTGTTTAAAAAAAGCAATATTGCCTTTCTTTGACTAAAACTCTTCTTTTTTTTTTTTTTTTTTTTTGTATTTTAGGAACGTGATGATAAGGTAATACAGTCATAGTTTTTTAGTTCATAATTTTTTACGTTCGTCATATGCTTATTATTATTACAAAAAAAAAAAAAAGGTTTTTATGGCAAAGATTGCTGAACAAGCAGAACGCTATGATGGTTAGTTAAGAAAGAGAAAAATATATATCTTCGAGGGGGTGAAAAGAGAGGAGAGAAAGGAGAGGGAGGATATCTGCGTAGGAGAAAAAAAGGGACCCTATTTATTATAATTTTTTTTTTTACTCACACACAAAAAAAAAAAAAAAAAAAAATATATAGAAATGGTTGATTTTATGAAAGAAGTCGTTAAAGTAAGCAACAAAATCATGAATATATACACTTCCCCTTTGTTTTTGTTTTTTTATTTTACTAAGCCTATTTGCAGTTAAACAATACACTTAGTGTTGAAGAACGTAATCTTTTATCAGTTGCTTATAAAAACGTGATTGGTGCTCGTCGTGCATCTTGGAGAATTGTTTCATCTATTGAACAAAAAGAAGAAAGCAAGGGGCACGATGCTCAAGTAGCTAAGATCAAAGAATACAGATCAAAGATTGAACATGAGTTATATGATGTGTGTAATGATATCTTAACACTTTTGAAAGAACACTTGATTCCTGCTGCTGAAGCAGGCGAAGCTAAGGTGTTTTACTACAAGATGGAAGGTGACTACCATCGTTACGTGGCTGAATATGCTACAGGTGATGCTCGTAAAGAATCTGCTACTAAAGCCCATGATGCTTATAAGAATGCCACTGAAGTCGCCCAAACTGAATTAACCACTACTCATCCTATTCGTCTTGGTCTTGCTCTTAACTTTTCTGTCTTTTACTATGAAATCTTGAATAGTCCCGATCGCGCTTGTCACTTGGCTAAGCAAGCTTTTGATGATGCCATTGCTGAACTAGACACTTTGAGTGAAGACTCTTACAAGGACTCTACTCTTATTATGCAATTATTAAGAGACAATTTGACATTATGGACTTCTGATTTACAAGAAGGTAAATGATAACAAGTTATTTATAAGACTCGTCACTTAGCCACTTTTTTATATAGAAAACAAAGAATCAAATGCACCTGCTGATGAAGAATAATCATAAAGTTACTTTTTCGAAATATATATAGTATTTGTGAACAAAAAAAACAATGAAATAAATAAAGATATAAGCTATATATCTAAATGGAAAGAGAAGTGTGGAGAGTGAAAGCATAGTGATCGTATTGCTTTAAACGATACTCTATCATTGACAACATACTCTTGACCAAACCTTATATATTGTTGGAAAATGACACTATTACTTCTTTTGTTAGATACTTAAAACAGTGTCAACTAAAAATGCTATAGATACTTGCTGGACTTTTGCTCTTATCTTCTTCAAAATACACAGCTAGTATAGTAAACAATCTTTTACACCATAGTAGAAAAGTTGTTGTTTGAGTAGGCCGCATATCAATAGTAACAAAATATAGGAAGATCTGATTTATAATTGAGTATTAACCTGTCTTCAAATTGTCACTTTAATTCCATTCAGGCGGTTGGTAACTCGAATTATAATATTGCCTATATTAAAGTTTCTTTTTTTTTTTTCAACTACTATATATATATCTAACATACTCATTTTGATGGGAGACAGTAGTCCATTAATAAAACTATAATTATAGTTGGCGCGCACCAAATGTCAACTCTTTTGTACTTACAAACAATCATTCAACTATTAAAGCTTTATTTCAATAGCAGTTACACGTTAAATTAGACGAAATAGAGCATTCAAATAAGAACGTGTCGTTATGTTTAAAACGCACATCTGCTTCTTGTATAATCTTTCGATGTGTAAAAAACTGACAAGCAACAAGTTCTTATGTAAAGAAGGAGCTTATTAATTTGAAAGTAAATGTAAAAGCAAGCGATGTGTGTTTTATTTTATTGGATATTTGTATGATAGATTATTTTTAACTTTAAAATAGACAAGAGACAATTATATAGCATTATGTATAAGAGATATCATTGAGACAGACAGTTATTTTTTCTTTGCATTAAGTATAAAAGACAGATTTTTGAAGAGAAGAGAACGCACATCAAGCTTGAACTAAAGACAAGACAAGTTTGTTAGTTAGCATATGCAAATGACAAGCCTCAATAAACACCTCAAGTTGTAGGACTGGGGGTATCTCAAAGAGACGTTCGCTTCGATCGGATTCTCTTTTGCGCAACTTTCTAAGTACTCGAAGAATGGCAATGTTTCCAAAGAACATCCTCCTGACTAATAGCCGTACTCACTGGGACCTGAAGTTCATGCCTGCATGGGGCTCATAGAACAGTCAGCTACAGCATTTCCGATAGATACTAGCTACTACCAAAGTCCATCGCGGCTTACACTGAATCAACGACCTCATACGCCAGCCTACGGGGGGAATGGGGGGTGTGAGAGAGAATATAATACAGGACAAGAGATGAGAACGAGACAAGCACATGCACACACAGTAAACAAACAAGCACGCCTTTAAGAGAGGAGGTGACACAGGATAAGGAGAGGTATAGACATGAAACATTTTGACCAAGTAGCACAGAACAAACATTTACATTGACTAAACTAGCTACTTTTATAAGAGTTAGTGATAAAAGCGTTTGTATAAGTAAAAAGATCTTACACTTTTGAGCATGAGAATGCGGTTATAAACAGTGGTATGTAGCAGAATTTACGCGTAACAGCAAGGCAACTTACACCATTCTTTACAGATTATAACAGTTATATGGATATCAAGTGGGGCTATGACAAAAGAGAGTTACTATACTTGCAAGAGCTATACGTTTACATGATAATCTTACACTTTTGAGCGCGTCCATGAGAACCTTGAGCAGATATCACAGTGAGATACATTTGTAGGAATTATGTATTCTTAAAGAGTTTGAAGAGAGAGCACAGTTATTTTGACCAGATATCATTCAGAGCTTGTATTTGTAAAGGTGTTTTGTGAAATAAAAGAGACGTTTTGTTTTTAAGGAAGTTCATAATGTAAAGCGGAAAGAAAAGAAAAGAAAAAGGATTTTTTTTTTGTAATCAATTTATATGCACATTGTTTATCAATGCATGTCTAAGCCCATCATTCTTGTATCAAAAAAAAAAAAGCATAAGAATGATATACTATAATTTCCACCACTACTACAACTTTTGCACATGGTTGAATTGTCTATCATGCATATTTCTGTCGTAAACTTGAATATATTTCATTGCTAAAAATATAGTGTGGTTCTCTTTCACACTGATTAATAGTTGTTTGGCCTACATTTTGAAAGTTAACTAGTTAGAAGTAACGATAAAGTTAATTGAGTTGCTAATATAGCTCAAGCTGAATTTGAAAAAAGGAAGAGATGCAATGAAAGCAAGTATAAGATAGCCAGGATACACTTTGAGTATACTCTTTTCTGATTGGGTGCGCTTTGGGTATGCACCAAAATTTTTTATAACTATCGCATTACGCTCTAAGACTCGAAAAGCACTATTTGATAGTTGCATCGTCTGTTTATCAGTGCTTATCACGCGCAATTGTAGCCAAGCACAAATAGGATTGAGGCGACCTATATGGAACGGTAAAACCATACAACCTTAGTATCCTATTTAATAAGATAAAATACATGTATATGCTAGAGTACAAGCACTATTGCTATAATAGTTTCATTTATATTATTTGTATACAAAGAGTACAGTCTACTAATAGATACCAGGAATGATACGATACTTAACTATCTCACAATAACGATCCCAGTCAGCACCATATTTCTTGCGACACTTTGCTTCATCACGACGTTCGCGATGTATTAAGAGAATAGCAAAATAGACACAATAAAAGTAAGGAACAAAGGACTTGAGCCCACAAGGCAAACACCAAGCCAAAGACATCAACCAGTCTCCAAAATAGTTGATATGTCTAGCTTTACCCCACCAACCAGAAGTAATTAAACGAGTTCCAGCACGAGTTTCCATAGATTGAAGATCTATAAGGACGCTATTAGACATACCTAGATAAATAATACAACTGTAGCTACTTTACGTGCAACTTTTTCATTAGTAGGATCTTTGCGGAAAGCGTCTTTTTGAGTGTTTGCAGATCTAAAAATGTAATAACCAAGACATTGTAAAGCAACAATGGCAGCCAAATGAGGGTAACTCAAATCTACAGGGTAATCTGCAAGATAGCGTGCTTGCAAACTATACATGATCGGCACCCAACATAAATTGCCAAACGCCAACATGAAGCCAAATCCGTCCGCGGTGATATCCATGGTGGTCAAGACAGAGGACTCATTGAACAAAGCATCAAGAACGTACCATCCTTGGAATACAACCACGAGCACCATAGAATACGTCACTCTACCTAACTCCACCCATTGGCAAATAGCAAAACATACATTAAAGAAAGCCCACATAATCAATCCAGGTCTTAATTCTGTAAAGAACTTGATATCGAACTTTCCGATACGAGGATTTAACTCGCGGCCAATCATGAACTAGTTATTGAATATGAGTATTTTTTTTTTTTTTTTTTTCACTCTCTCTGTCTTTCACGCACTTACATCATAAATGGGATTTCCTGTATTTCCTCCGAGTGCCAACATCTTGTTACGGCCAATAAAGCTGTAAACATAGACAAACACAGAGACAATCAACGAAAACACAATTGAAAACAATGCAATATCGTTGAAATGAGACTTGACAAAAAGAAATAATCCCCAACCCTGACCCCGCAATGACATGAAAGAAATTAAAGTGAATGACTGAAGTGTCGCCAGAGCTATATAACGGTTAAAACATAACTTTCAATCTCACTTTTTCTGCTCTTACCATTGATTTTATACGTAAGACGCGTACCATCACGTAACTTGACACCTTGGACTTCTTCTCCAGGAAGTGCGTAACTATAAACTGCCAATTGTAAAATAACAGCCAAGTAGACAATAGCTGCACCATAACTCCATCGACTTAAATGAAATAAAATCGTTTCCACATTAAAATTATCAGTGAATAATTTGAGAAATCGGTGAAAAGGCTGATAGCCGTACGTTCTGTCACATCCATAAGTAAACATTAGAACTAAAATAGGTAAACAAACAATCATAGCCAATGCACCCAAAACACCACCAAACCTGTTTTGAACATATAAATAACCTACTGTTTAGCTTTTTTTTTATATTTCGTATTTACTCTTTGTGCGTTGTCTTGGGGTTTCTTAGAGTATGAGTAGTATTGGATGAGGTTTGCCGAGAAGACTTTTTCACTGGCTTTTTAGTTTGCTTGGCCTCTTTCGCCTCCTTTTTTTGTGCGGCGCGACGTTGAGCACGATTTGGAGGAGGTTGTTGCTCTTCCTCTTCTTTTTGTTCTTTTCTAGTTGCTGAACGTGTTCGCATAGCCATTTTTCGGTATACACGTAAAAAGGAAGAAAAAAAAAAAAAAAAAAAAAAAGCTGTAAAAAAAAAAAAAAAGGTGATGTTTTGGTTTCACATTTTTTTTCTAAGTGACCAGTGGTGTTTAAAAAAGGTTCGACAACACGTAAATCATAAATGTCATGCTTGACAGGGATCGACCTTAAGTAACGTTGACCTCAAAAAAACCATAATTAAGAATCTTTCTCCTATTTGAAATTTAAGTGAGAGGAGACTTCTTGTTATTGACAAAAACACTATGAGAGATGTTTGAATATCGACTAATTACTAATTTTTAAGTATATAACAGATGACTTGTACCCTTGTTTTTCTTCTTTTACTTTGCACATCATGGTCTGCTTAGGGCCTAGAAGAAAAGAAAAGAAAATTGCTGATGCTAAGAAGACAGCCAAATTAACCAATAATATCAAAACAAATGTACCTTCAATCCATTCTACAAAAAAGACAACACCTCGCTCTTCTTTAGAGTCAACAAAGACTCTACCCAAGCCTTTGTCTCGAAATTCTCTCTTGTCTAATGAACGAAAACCCCCCGGACCAGTCCATCGCTCAACGTCTCCTCATAAGCCTCCTAGACCAGAAAGTATCTTATCCGTTACTTCTAGACAATTGGCGTCACGGAATACATCTACTGCTTCAAAAAGACATCCAATCAGTGAAATGAAAGAAGAAGTCAAAGACCTCAAAGCAAAAGTAAATAAACACTCCACATATATTGTATATGCTAACAAAACGAATAATGGTAGAACGAGGAAAATATGAAATTGATTGCTGATCAGAAGGCAGAATTAGAGCGTCTAAAATTGCAGCTTGAGCAATCTCTTCCATCACCCACCCTTCCAGAAGAACAAGAGCAAGAAGATCAAGAACCAGTGAATTCAATGATGGGCTTGTTAAAAGATAAGGAAGAGCAATTAACATTACGCGATAAAGAGATTGAAGCGCTAAGAGAACAATTGGACGTTTTAGTAGAGGAAAAAGAAGCTCAACTAGAAGAACAAAAGAGAATCATGAATGAAAAAGAGCCTCGAATAGAGCAAGTGGCTAAACAACTGGAATTATTAAAATTAGAGGTGAATATACGGTCGGTATATGTTCTATTCATTGATTTTAATATCTTTTTAGAACTTGGATGCTGTCAATCAACTCGCTTCTAAAGAAAAAGAACTAGAAGAACTCAGATCAATTCTACACGATCAACCAAAAGAAGATCGACAAATCGCCTTGGAAAAAATTGAAGAACTAAATAAAGAGCTAGAGGTACTTCATGCTTCCCACCCTAAAAAAAAGGAGCACTTATCTCTTTTGTTTAGGTACAGAAAAAGTCACACCAAGAAATCCTACGTTTACACGAACAAGCACTTGCAGAAAAAGACCTTTTACTCCAAGAGCACCAATCCGCTTTAGATGCACTTGAATCGAAGCACCAACAAGAGCTCACACGACTCAGGAACGCACAATCCAATAGCGTCAACGAACTTCTCCTTAAACACCAACAGGACACGCTGGAGCTCGAAAGACAACTGGATGAAGCAAGGTCTGAACTCGAGAAAAACCCTGCTGTAGACGAACAATTGGAGCGTCTTCTTCATGAATTTGAGCAAGCAGAACACACGCACTCCGTTCAAATACAGCACCTCCAACAATCGCATCAATCTGAACTATCGGATTTGGAGAAACATCAAAAGGTACAGCTTTCAAAGTTGAAGAAAACCCAAGATGTCTCGAGAGAGAAATGGACGTCTCGTTATTTACCCACAGAAGCCGTATCGTGGCCATCGCCTGCTACTGTCACTTTACGCCCTACGACATCACCCATAGGACGGATAGAAAAGTCTCAAACTACTGAATCTGCAGTTCGTTCTAGCAAAGTCCAGGTGTATTATACCTCGATTAGTACAAATCCCAAGGTACCTATAAATATATATATATAAGTCTGTCATATGACAATGACCGTATGGTTGTAGGTAAAACGTAATCAAGAGGACATCCAACAATTACTTTCAAGCCACCATGTTCAATTTAACCTCGTTGATGTCGCTTTCAATGAGTCCGTACTCCAATTTGTCAAAAAGGCCAACAATAACGGTAGATCTTATGGTCTTATTAAAGATTTCCCACAACTCTACGTAGAAGGACACTACAAAGGCGTAAAGAACAAACTGTCTTCATCATAACCTCTTCTCTAATCATTTCAATATAGCAATACGAAGACGTGGTCCGGGCTATCGATGAAGGATCTTTAGATGCTTTATTAAGTCCAAAAAAACAAGTAAGAACACTTAAAGACAATGAGGATGATGATGACCTTTTAAAAGCGCTTGAACAAGAAATGAAGTCTGGGAAAGTAATCCTCAGCCTTGATTCATTTTAATAAAAATATGATCTAATTCAATGAGTTTGGGACATGCGTGTAAAATGGATGTACAGTATCGTGTTCGTCTTGTCATCCACTGTGGACTCAGGGTAAGGCAAAACTTTTCATCTTCCATGGGCCATTCAGGATCAAGCGCTGAAAACACATACGATGATACTTGGTCATTTGTCTTCTTATTATTTAGTGCTGGATATAAATTAGTGGATATTGGGTTTTGTCTACATAGAGAAAAGTCATAAGTATCTTCACACTCCTTGTCCTGTTTGCTTGTATACCTCAAGTCAAGATAGCGTAGTCGTTTCAAGTTTTTCAAAA
This sequence comes from Mucor indicus B7402, assembly GCA_000697295.1. Classification (NCBI taxonomy): domain Eukaryota; kingdom Fungi; phylum Mucoromycota; class Mucoromycetes; order Mucorales; family Mucoraceae; genus Mucor; species Mucor indicus. The sequence continues at coordinate 76,232 of JNEK01002760.1, forward strand.
CAGACAAGATTTCGTTCATATGGATTAATCGATTTTCAATCAAGACAAGTCGTTTTAGGTATTTCAACTTGTTTAAGGGTCGTATACTAGATAGTCGATTGTAACTCAAATAGAGAGTTGAAAGGTTAGGTATTTGTTTTCCGAAATCAGAAGGTAGTTGTTCAATTTGAGCTGCACATAACTCCAAGTAAGCTAACGAAAAAAAGTCTTTTAGTTGATGCTTGATAGACTGAAACGATGAGGGAGATCCCGACAGATAGAGCTTTCTTGTAGATCCTCTTAAATGTTGTAACTGATAATCTCTATACATAGGTAAGTATTATCATTCGCTTTGAGCAAGTCGATTTACTTTACATTTTGTTTCCTCCTTGATCTCGAAGTGAAAAAGATTCCAGTTTGGATATACTTTTTATACCAATGATACGATGTACGTTGTTATTGTCGAGGTATAAAATTCTTATATTAGGAAATGAAGACACATCAATTGTTTTTAAGCTGTTGAAACTTAATTGAAGCTTGTATAAGTTTTCCATAGGGCTGTCCAACTGAATGTATTTCATATCGTTATACTCTAATCGTCATTTAGTATCCATGACAACAAGGGGAGGAAAGGGGAGTTACCTGCATTTAAATAGCATAAATGTGTCAATTTCTCAATAGAATCAAGGGACTCGATTCTATTCCATGAGACATCCAGCATTTCTAGTTGATTCCCACTATACTAATTATGAGTATTATGAGTGATGACTACAGGAGATACTTACTCTATCATGGAGTTAAAGTTGACTAGACGCCGAATACAGTTTGATTTTAATGATAGTTTTTTCAACACTGGTAAATTTTGAAACGCTTTGCATGATACGATTGAATTATTACTGGCATCTAAAACACGTAAAGATCTTAGTGCTGACATATCTTCAAGTTGATGAATTTCGTTGTTGGATATATTCAGTGTTTGAAGTCTATCTAAAAGATATACGTCCAATTCCGTTAAGCTATAATATAATAAGTAAGGGGAGTTTATGATTAGGGAGATTTGATATTTACTTGTTATCAGACGCATTTAAATAAACAAGTGTATTAGGGAGATCAGAAAGAGTGCTTAGGTGGTTATGTGAGCTATATAGTGATTGTGTTAATAGAGCTTAAGAGTATAATATAATTTGCGTTTTACACATTCAAGTTTTCAAGAAGTGGAAAGATATCTTTTAAATGATATAGGCCTTCTAAATGTTGATGACTTAGATTGAGGGTTGTTAACTGATGCCATTCTTGAAGAGGAGGGAGTAACGCTTCTAAATGGTTTATGGTGTTTTCTTCTGATACAAATATAAAGGAATCTGGCAGTTTTTGTGCAACGTCTTGTTCTTTAGCAGTCTCATTTTCATCAACAGGAGATATGTCGTATGAGGTGAATCTATGTGTTGTCCATACAGAAGGCAGTTGATGTTGTGGTGCTGCAGCAAATGAATGTAAATGATTTATGCTAAGAATGACGGGTAACTCTTCTTTATGACTATCTTGTGCTATTACTGCAGAGTTGTTGTTGTTCATTGGAGCTGCAGTAGTTGAAGATGATGCTAGTTGTGCAGGAATAATAGGGTAATATGGTTTTTGATTGAATGCATTATGTTGTGAGTTGGCAGCAGATGAAGTTGATGATGATGGTATGGATACAGGTGGTGTTGATATGAAAGGTACAGAAGAGCCTGATATTGAATTCAAATTCTTCCAAGTTGTAGTTTTATCAACAAGAGATTCTCTTGTTGTCTGTGAGCTATTATTTTGTTGTTCAAGACGTTTTTTACTGCTGCTACCACGATTGATAAGAGATAGAAAGTATTGTACATTGCTATTGTTGAGCATTATTGGTGATGTTGTATTGCTATTATCATCTACTAAGGTAACTGTCTCTTCCATTTGAACAGGCTGATGCTCTTTCACTTCTAAGTCTGCAATAGGGTTGTTAGAAGGTAATGGACTTTCGCAAAACCTTTCTTCTTCTTCCTCTTCTATTACTCGCTTTTGTCCTTCTTCTTCTGAGTCGTTTTCAGTTTCTTCGCTATCTTCTTCTATCTCGTTTTCGTATTCAACTCTTGGCTTGTTTTCTATATCGTTTTCAGTTACTTTGTCTTCCTCGTAAAAACCGCTCTTTATGTTTTCTTCGTTTAGTATCGACTCAGGTTCGCTCTTATTCAATTCTTCTTCACAACTGTATACTCCCTCCTCATCGTTAAAGTCTTCTTCCATGCCAACTAACTCCTTCTCGTCCATTAGCTCTTTCTCATTACTATATGATAGAGTGGATATTGAGTCTTCTTCATCAAGTTGAAATGTTGGCATCGTCTCAAATCGATTAAAGTCAAGTTCAACAGAAGGCCGAAAACGTTTGCTTTTTTTTGCTGAATGAACTGAGTTAATTACATCCCATTCCTCTTCCATTATTTTGTCTTTTACGATTAAAGAAATTTTTATTTACAGTGATTTGCGTTTAAAAATCAAGATTTTCTAAAATAGAAATCAAACTTTTTATTTGACCAATCAATTTTTTTTTGGCCCAATCAAATTTTTCATTGCCATTTCCATTTTTTATATAAATCTACTGCTGAAACCCTTATATAGACTTGGAAAATACCATTAATAAATGATACTTTCTTGAGGAAAGCTTGTTTTATTATAATTGATATCATAATAATGAAAATGATGGTATATATATTGTGCTTTCACTCTCAATTTACCAGATGTTTGAAAACCCTGCCATGTTTTTTGAAGATTTTTGGGGGCTACTTGCCCAAAAGAATCAGACTAATTTGACCTAGTGTTTGAATCTAAGTTGTCCAGCCTCTCAAACATGAATTGCCCATTTTTCTTATTTCACACTTACAGTTGTTCCAACGCCAAAGGGTGGTTTTTTGAGCTGGAACAGACTTTTATATCTTGGTCATCTCTCATTGAAATCAAATCAGTTTTCACTGTATTACAACAAGCAAATGCCACGGTATTTGGGAACAAACAAATAATCCTTAGGTCTCTTCAATGAAGTTTATCTGTATTAGATTCAATCACTTAAGTCTGCATTAAATCAATTGGTCTTAGTCCGTATAACCTCTTATACCAGATAATTCAAATTAATAAATAATTCAATACTTTAGACAGTAAATCAGTTCTTTCAGTTTTTAATAACTATATCGTTCTAATAAACCCGTCGAAAGTCCAAGATATTTTCATTAACTTGCTAGTTTATTCTTGCCTATACAACAGGAACTGAAAAACTGTGAATATGGTGGCATAAGAACAACGTTAATGGTGGTCCTGAAGTTTTAATTCTTAACCTAATAGATAAAACTAAATATTTTTGGCTATGCAATCGAAAGCCTCTGACGAAAACTACAACATAATACTTTATTATAATAAAGATGATGATCTGAGTGAAGGAGGGGATAGAGAAAAAGAAATATATGGACAATTGAAAAAATGACTTGAGAACTAATTAAATTGAAGAGTGTGGTCGATCACTGCTTGTTTCCAAGCTAAGATCTTGGGTACATTCTGTATATAAGCCAATAATGTTCTTGGTGTAGTTGGAACTTCGATGGTTGCGTGTAAGGACCTAAACATCATGCTATTGTACATTGAAAGTTTCTCAAAATAAACGTACTTGTCTATTGCACAGAAGGAATAGTAATTCAGTATAAAATGATTGAAAAAAAATAAGCCATGATTTTACCATAATAACGAATACAAAACATTTGAGCAATTTCTACAGAAGGAAGAGTTTTTAGGATTTGTGACATATTTTGAGTATAATTTTGATATGTCATTCTGGTTTTTGATCGACAAATTTTTGTCAGTACATCCACCCGAAAATTCAATCAACACTGGTGAAATAGATTTGTTCCCAACTTTAAATAATACGCCATCCCATTTAGCTTTTCCAGTTGCACATAATTCTCTTTCCAACCAACCGAGTTCAATAATATCGTTGTTAGCAATAAATAGTTGATTGACAATATGAATTACGACGTATGTGGCAGTAGTTCTTTCTAATATGTTTTGAGTTAAGGGATTCCTTGGTGAGCACATTAAATCCAAGCTAGAGAGGAATGGGTCAGCGATATATAAATATGAACAAAACGATAATTGTGAATTCCTTACAAATGACGGGTAGTAACTTCGATGAAAGAAGCATCATGATGTAGAATAAGGTCGAAATATTTACGGAATCCGTTTGTATATAAAGTCTCTCGTAAAGATTGAAAAGAAAAAGCGGTAGTTTTGAAAACATTAATCAATTCAAAGGCGTAATCAGACAGCACAATGGGATCGATATTAGCTATGGCAATGATTGAGTTGAACTTCTCGGGCGAACTTTCGGATTTCAATATTTCGACTGTTGCTGTGGACGATAAATCAATGATTTCTAAGTGGCCTACTCTATTCAGTTTATAGTATAATCAATTAATTCGGAAATAGTACAATTATGCCCACGCCGCCAAATAACTTACTCGTTCGATGGTAGTTCAGAGGATTGGCGTAAAACCACTCTAGTATCGTCTTCAATGTCCGTGTCTTCTTCTCTCTCAAGTTCTTCAGACTCTCCACCTTCCTCGTTCACTTCTTCCAGAGTTTCATTTTCTACATCTTCTTCAATGAAACCATTGGCCTAAATAATTAAAGAATGAATTTTAATATATTACCTGAGAAGCTTCAGTGGATTGAAGCCTCAAGAATGAAAAAATCCACTGAAGCTCCATATCAACACAAACCTTTTCAGCAAGCTGTTGAATGTTATAATTGGTCAATCGATTTAATCGGATGACGGTGCCTCTGTTTTGGCGCTGTACAGTTTCCTTGTACCTAACTTTGTCTCTCTCATCCTAGTAATCACGATACTTTTGTCCAAATTCACAGTTATCGCTATTTCGTAACTATAAAATTGAATATTATCAGAACTCTAGTAGATGTCAACAATTATTAGTACTAACGCTATAAAGATGTTCGGCCTTTCCGGCAATTGTCATTAGCTTGTTGCTTTGATTGTTTTTAAGTTTTTCCAAAAGATCAGAATAATGATTGTTGGTTGCATTTTTGGAACCACAAAATGTTCTAGCAAAAGAAAAGTAATCGAGTGTGGGATTCGGCGTTTTTAGAACAGAATCTAGCCACTCTCTGTATTTGTAATCTTTTGGTATGTTTTTGATTCTAAGTTTTGATTGCTTTGTCTTTGCCATAACGATTTAAAAGGCTAATTCTTGATACACGGACTATTAAGGTTTTTTACAGCCACGAATAAATTAATGACAATACGTAAAGTTAGTGACGAAAGAATGGCTAATTCTTTGTACACGTACTATTTTCACGTACTTTTTCAGAAAATTGCAAAAAACCTGGCGTGGACTTGTAAAAGGGATTTCTAGGGATTTGCTATTTGTACGCATTCACTACACACGGTAAAAGTGTAAGAATAGCACAACCGTTATTAAGGGAAGACTTTTGTAGAGTCTTGTTTTGCTTTCCAGTGAGTCCTCTTCTCGGATGATATAAGTTCATATAAAACGTATAAAATTAAAGAAAAAGAAAAAGAAAAATAAAAGTTGTTCCTATTTATAAATAAAAGAAATGTTGCCAGTCTGCCGACTTGCTTATGTCTCTTTGTTCTATGATTATGTCAATAAATAGGGTTCATTGCCTCAAGACCAGCTAGATATATTATACAAAGGATGCATTTAATGCTCAGTAAAGATTCAACAGAAATCTACGTGTAATGAACGGATGCATTTAGCAAAACCGCAATTTTTTTGAAAAAGTACGTGAAAATAGTACGTGTACCAAGAATTAGCCCGAAAGAATAATGGCGTCATACTGGTATTAAAAAACTTTTTTATCAAGGCAATTTTTTGAACGTACAGCTTCTGTTCTTTTTTTGCTCACTGTTGTACTGGGATTACGACCCTTCGAAGCTAAATAACTAAACCAACTTCTTACTAAGTACAGACTAAAGTATGACGGGAAGAGAACTGTTTTATTTATTATTGTGGGATATCTTCTATTTGTATTCCCAATAGGTGGTACCGTATTAATTATCCTAATTGCAACCACTCTACCACATCACTATAGGTAAATTTCCTCCTGTTTCTATATCTCAAATACATATAATTGTAATTTCTCAAAATTTCTCAATAACTTTTGTAGAATCTGTACTCTCTGGGAAACAATAGTAAACGGAATTGCTATAAAATTGCACACTTTCAACACAGATAGCAGTTTGACGAAATTTCGTACCCTCTGCCAAGTCATTCCCTGTCTTAATGGATTAGGTTTTGCACTACCCATTAAACATAGACGTTGATTGATGTCGTCTTTATCTCGTTTTCAACAACGTGGATAGGGACGCAGAGAGTCTTCTTATCCCTATCTCACTCTTAGAGCGCGGTATTTCATATAAGTATTTAAGCCAGTTGATAAGATATGTGATTTTAATAAATGCTTTATTTTTTTTTTAGTTTAAACATCTCTCCTGTTTAATGGTCTTTATCCCGACATGTTTACTACTCCTATCGTCTCTGTCAATTATAGCATAAATGTATAACACTCTGAATCTTACTGAACCCTCTTCTGCAATGCTGGTGGTATACAGAAGTAACTACATATCTATTGGCGATCTGCCATACCTCTAATCAGATTGGTTAAGATGTAAATTCCTATCTTTCTTAACATTGGGATTGAATAAACTTACTTCCCTTTTGAAATCATCAATTAAATGGAGGGCATAATTGGACATCTCATTGGGATCAATATTGGCTGCGACAGTAATTGAGCCGAGTTTTGATTTTCAAGTTGAAATCCAAAACTTATGTCTTTAAAAAAAGCAAGGATCATGTTAAAAAATACTTTAAACTGCTTCTAACTGTCTTGTTCACAATAATTAAATGTTTGAGTTGAACTTGTTTGTACTTTTATTCTTCAATAATGTTTTTAACGGGAATTGGCTACAGATAAACTTCATTGAAGAGACCTAAGGATTATTTGTTTGTTCCCAAATACCGTGGCATTTGCTTGTTGTAATACAGTGAAAACTGATTTGATTTCAATGAGAGATGACCAAGATATAAAAGTCTGTTCCAGCTCAAAAAACCACCCTTTGGCGTTGGAACAACTGTAAGTGTGAAATAAGAAAAATGGGCAATTCATGTTTGAGAGGCTGGACAACTTAGATTCAAACACTAGGTCAAATTAGTCTGATTCTTTTGGGCAAGTAGCCCCCAAAAATCTTCAAAAAACATGGCAGGGTTTTCAAACATCTGGTAAATTGAGAGTGAAAGCACAATATATATACCATCATTTTCATTATTATGATATCAATTATAATAAAACAAGCTTTCCTCAAGAAAGTATCATTTATTAATGGTATTTTCCAAGTCTATATAAGGGTTTCAGCAGTAGATTTATATAAAAAATGGAAATGGCAATGAAAAATTTGATTGGGCCAAAAAAAAATTGATTGGTCAAATAAAAAGTTTGATTTCTATTTTAGAAAATCTTGATTTTTAAACGCAAATCACTGTATAATAAAAATGACCCAAAGCGAATTTTGTCTTTTACAGTAGCAACTTTACTTGGTTTTTGGACCATTTCAAAACAATTTCCGAACGTTCTCTTTTTTTTTTTCCCGGACGATCTTCATTTTAATTTCAGACATTTACAAAAGGAAATTCAGACAATTTTAATTTTTTATTGGATGAATTTTTTTATATTTTCAGACTTTTTCCTTACTTAATTTAGACAAACCCCTTTTCGTTTCAATTTACCACCTTTTTCGGAAAGTATCCGTACATTTTAGGAAAAAAAAATTGGGTCACTTTATTCATACAAATTCTTAAGTCTGAAAGCATTTACTATTGATAGATGATGGTGATGGCGACAATGATGTGTCTGGTGTGTTATAGCGATAGTCTTCCCAAACAGGTGACCGCCCAAGAAATATCGTTTGAATGCTCTTTTTTAGCAGTTGAAACATGATAACACAGTGACAGCAGTGTCTAAGACAATGGACAGCCACCTGGAAGTTGGTTAGAAAGAGGTACTTCCAATGCAGTCATTACTATTTCTATCAGAACAACATCGTATACTATCCCGGGAGAAATTAACGCTATATTTGTCATAATGACAAGGCTCAGGAACTCCCAGGCTCCCAAAAGAATAAGATTTGAAGTAAACATTGGCCCCAAAGGGACCCCTTACAAAACCAAGGCAGCAAAAGAAGAATAAAAAATATATGATTAGTACCATATATTGCACAAAGTGATTTAAGCTTTTTTTTTATCCTTAATTAAACGTTTTTTTTTTATTATTTTATCAATAGTTAAGTAAACCTTGAGAATGGTTCAATTGGAAACGTGTTGATAAGAGCTGACTCATTGGACCAATCTTTAGTGGTAAGGTTGTGTAGGTATGGTTGGGCTTTCATTATATGCAGATCCTCTTTAGAAACAACAAAGTTTGGTGGGAAACCGAACAAGTGTGGACGTTTCATATTGCGTGTTATTGTAAATTTTACGGTGGTGGTAAAGAGTATGGTAAATTCAGACAACTGACTCACTTGCGACAGTAATACAGGATGGTTTGTTGCAGATGTCCGAATGTGCTGGGTTATCGGCAGAGATAAACATTACCGGAGATCTTACCAACACACTCTCGTTATGTTCACTTGAAAACATAATCACTCCTTTTTCAAGCTTCTTCAGGTCAGCAACCATTCCTGGAATGAAGTGCAGAGCATTTACACCATCGTTCTTTGGAGCACAACCAATGAACATAGTGTCCTCTCGTCGACTGCGATCCTCAAACGATAACGCAGCATATGTCATTGACCAGCTTTCGTATGGTAGATGCTGCTTTGAAGTTCCACCAGAAGTGTCATCAGTGAACAAGATAATAGGAGCAGTCACCACTTTGAAAAACTTGCCAGGGTTCTCGCCTTTTGGTACCTTCGCTTCATACTTGGTAAACAGGAGGTTGGCATGTTTCATTGATAATTTTGGCTGGCTACCTCTAGCATTAACTGCAAGAGTGCAACAATTGCTTCTTGTAAAACTGATCTTATTGGCGGTTCCAGTTAAGCGGTTTTGGTCCACCGTACAAAGCTCGTCAGCTATTCTGAAACTGTTGCCACTTGAAAAAACCAAATACCCGTCGACCAACTTGTTGCCATCTTGGCAGAAGAAAGAGTTCAAGAGAAACATTTGATTCGATCCCTGCAACTTACTGACATCGCCAACCAAAAAGTCTTTTCCTCGTACACTGACTTGAGGTGGTTGGAACAAAGGGTGTTTGGTCCACTTCTCACCAGTTGTAAGCCCCTTTGATACTCCCTCAGTGCGATCAGGTAAAGCACTGATACGCTTGCTCTTACGAGGGTTGGCCATCGAAAGTTTTAAGTGCTCCGAAGGTAAGTTGGTACTACAATTGCTGATTTTCTCGTGCTCTTTGATTATTACAGCATGTTCCGTAGTGGTAGTGACGATGGAAGGGCCGTCGTACTTTTTGTTGGCATCACCTTTCATGATCATATTTGCAGAAGGCATACGAAAAACCCTCTTCGCCTTTGTGGTCTCAACAGCAAGCTCAGCTATTCTCTCCACACTATACAAAAATGTTTTCAATTGTCTTCTTGAAAGCATGCCGGCGTAGCTGTTGAGTAGGCACATCATAATCATTGTTTGCGGATTATTGAAAGGAGTGCCTTTACTTGTGTTGTCTTCTCACTCAGAATCATTGAACTGCAAAAGGTTCTGACGAGCGGCCATGATGTTGCTGATGTTCTCTTGGACTTCGTCTCCCACATCTTCATCTTCCTCATCGCTGTATTCGACGACATCGGCCACATCACTTTCCGCGTCTGATTCACTTTCAGATGCATCATTGAGCACAGATTCCATCTCATTGTCAAGCGAGTAGTCCATTGCGTCGCAGTCGCTGTTAATATGCTCTTTCTTTGTTTTTTCTTAAAGCTGATGATGTTGATGCCACTTCGCCTCTTACAAAGCTATTAGTTAATAGAAACTGATAATTTACTACAACAATGTTTACCTTGTAACTTCGATATCTGACTGGTTAAATACTTTGTCATTAAAATCCCAAATATGTACCTTGAACCATTCTTCATTGTGAGGTTTTTGTAGGCTTTTAGCTTCGTATTCTATTAACAAATTGTAACAAGTGTTTCGAATCCAGTCATAATCAAAATGTTGCTTTGGATCGAAATTTTGATTCATTTCTATTTCCTTATATACTTCTTTTCGAATGCTATTGGCGGTGGACTTGTTAAACTGATTCAAATAGTCCCTTGAGGGCTCGGGCATTTCGGGGGTGTTTTTGGGCTGATACGAGGATTCAAAAGCTGAAATGGCTTGCTTTTTTGAATTAAATGGAAAGTGTTTGCAGAAATTCAAAACATTGGGCCCCGTAAAGTTGTTTTCAATATATAAAGTAGCTTCCGTCATTTTTTTCAATAGATTAGAGTGCTGGACAAGGTTGACAAAATATGAGAAATGACCAGAGATTACGTGTAATTTTAACTTTTTATTATTATTGTAAGGCGCTTTCAAAAGTTTTCGTTGTAGCTTTGAAAACTACTGAATTTGGCCTTGCGAACGTGATTCTTTAATCGTAAATGAAAAACAAAAAAAAAAAAAGGTGCTGCAATTTCATGAAAAGATAGAGTTACACGATCAATTAAAATCTATTTTCGCACTGTAGGCGGAATGTCAATTACAGTAAAGACCTTTTGAAACAGATCAAAAACTAGGGATCTTTGAAAAGAAATCCAAAATCTCAAAGAATTGAATACATTTAGACACAGAAAATTGATAATATGTGAGATACAGCTGCTGTAGCGAATATCAAATATTATGTTAAAAATGGTAAGAAACTCACATTACGCAAACTAAATAGATATGAGTCGCTTGAAGGTGCGCTGTATGTCATTCCTAACACCTTTGCTTCGGACTCCAAGTTCCCTGAGCCATGCTCTACTATATTTTCAATATACTTACAATGAAACTTCCTTCCTCTTCGGACCTCGTTAAGCCGCACATTCTGGAACAAGGTATGGGCGACTAATCCTTACCACATGCTGAGGAGCAATATCGATAGCAGCATATATTTCAAAACATGTATAACAATGGGCCTAGAACACTTCAGAAGAAAACTTGCCCACTTGATTCTATGATCCTACCGTCACGTCAAGACAAACACCTTCTGTCTAGTTACTTTTATTTCTTCTTCCTGAGGCTAGCGGAGAAGCATTTATACTATAAAAGGCCATCTTCCTGGAGTCAGTACACTTATCGCACGACGAGGGAAAGGCGTGGTGAACTGGTGTTTATGGCTAATCTGGGAATTCAATACTTACAAGGCATACATACTTACAGGGTGTATATTATTATTAGAGGAAACTATATTTATACTACCTACACTTGTGACAACTAGAAGCCTAGACACCTCCGAAATTTAAAAGTTACTCTGCTTCATGTAGTTTACAAAAATGGCGGCGCGAAGAATATGATGCTATAGCTGCCAACAGCATTTAGAACGGTCATGGAAGACCCTCACATTTATGTACGTCATTTCGTGCTCCTTAATGATATATCGGCACGAAAAATGGTAGGAAGATACAAGAGACATTTAGTTGATTTATAACCTCTTTTGATTGGCCCTAATACTATAGAGGCTGCATTAAACAATGATGATGATTTGAAAAAGCGCGTCGTGGCAAAAGAGAGTTCCAGATTCACCGAGGCAGGAGATAATAAGGGTGTAGTAGAGAATAAGCGGTAGGGTTAAGCAATAGTAATTATAGTTGCATTTGCTAACATTATACGGAAACTGCATTATGTACATATTTTATTATTAGATATTTTTACTTTTTTAATAGGTGCTGCTGCAGTTTTTTCCACTTTCTGCTTATTGAAAACTTCATTGAGTCCTCTTGCTCTGCTACCAGATTGAGTTTCTGTCTCTTTTTTCTTGACATGATCCATTTTGAGAGACTATTCAATAGTAGTGGTTTCTTCTTCTTCTCCTCTTCTTCTTCGGGTGGTAGAAGGGGTTCTACAGGTGAATATTTTAAGGGTTTAGGTGGATAGTGTGTAATGACTGGTGGCTGATGGTGGTGGTGAAATAGTAAACATGGATGCTGTTGTGACACACTAGTGGCTGTTGTTTTTAATTGTCGTTGTTCTTGTTGTAATGATGGCGTATCTTTTTTCTTCTTTTCTGGTTTTGGACTCCGTGAGTGAAGTAACGACGATGCATTGGTAGGATCTTGCTGTTCTGTACTGTTACGTAAATATAACGATGTTGATTCTTCTCGTAATAAGGATCGTCGCCTCCCATTTTTTTGCAGTATATTCGCGTTATCTTCTTCCTCTATAACGTCATTGTTTTGCATAATACTATGAGGAGAAGAAGAGGAACAAACAATGGACCTCTTTATGGCAGAAGTGTCAATGGCTGTGTTTTTCTGTATAATAGATATGTATTCAATTAGGATTTATACTTTGCTTTTCAATTTACCTTATCTACATCTTCATCATATAGAATTTGGTGCTTCTTTCTATCAAACTGCTTTAGCAAGTCATTTGTAAATGAATAATGAGAAGATGATGTAATTCCACTTGGCAATGACAACCATTCTTGTTCTGAATTCTTACTTGTAGTATTCATATATATAGAGAGAAAAAGAAGAGGTAAAGAAAAGAGGAGAATAGAAAGAATATCATTGTAGAGTATAGAAGGGAAAAAAGTTAGGGGAGGGGGGTGAAGCTTATTCTAAAAGAGGGGGGCGCATTTGTATGTAGTATATAAACAGTGATATAGATTATAGTTTTATCCAAATTTAAGCGATAAATGTTTACGCATGTATGTTATGTCTTTAAAGTCATCTTGCTACATACTCAAATACATACAAACAAGAATAAATCATCTTTTATAGTGCTAAGTATAGATCTATACAGGGCTTTACGGATGAATAGGTACAAGGTTGAAAAAAAAAAAAAAAAAAAGGAGAGATATTGAAAGTAAACCTTGCAGATAAAAGCGTATTAAATGACATCTGTCAAAGCCTCAATCTCATTGAATGTGCCTAAATATACGACTAATTAGAAGCCACATCATCTCATCATGGCAAAAATAAAGCTTAACAGGACCATAAATCCAGGTTGCTGTGACGAAGGCAAACGAAGTTTTCTTTAAATTATCAATATCAAATTGACTGATTTTGTCTGAAGAAAAAAGTAGCACGATTGTCCAAATATTAAGCAGTGACGAAGGCCTGATGAGCCCTCTTTCTAATATGTCTATTATCATTGTGATTACTCTGAAGTTCAGGATCCAGTGTGGTATTACCAATATATTGAGCATTTTGCTTTCTTTTTTATTGTGCGTCATGTAGGATAATTGTTGTTAAATCTACAATGAAGAAAGGAAAATGTGTAAGCTGTTACATATTGAAAAGGTTAGACAGTGTACCTGCAATTCTAGAGGTTATATCGACCGATGAAGCTTGTTTGCCATTTAAAATACCATGTTTATACTGTATACCACTACCACCGAGTCTCATTTGTATCTGGATTTTAAAGTGGATCGTCAAAAGGCTCTGCGTAGTTAGGATATACAAAGAAGATCATTTCTTTTTTTTTTTAATAATGTTGAACCCATTTGCTCATGAATATACACCTGCTTCGGCATTTCCATCAGAAAATAATAATGCACCAACACGAGATCAGACAACAAAAAAGAAAAAGAAGACTGATAATAAGCCAACAAAAAAAAAGCCAAATGTCAAAACAGAAACATCGTCTGCGCATAGTAATAAAGATAAGCAACCCGCTAACAATAGGACCAACAAACACCCACAAAACAATAGTAAAGCTCGACGAAAATCATCTCAGCAGCAACAACAACCTATACCTGACATGTTTGAAAAAGAGTCAAAATTTATAACTATTGAAGCTGCTATTGATCCCATTCGTAAAATCGACACTGTTCATTCCAATTCCATTCATAACAGTAGTACTCGCGCACAAGAAAAGCAGCTATTTGAACATGGATATGAACGATATATTGACTGGGTAAAATAAGCATAAATAAGCAGTATCCTATAGTATGCTAATGGTTCAAATAAAAAGATTAATAGATCGCTAAGGCTTTATGATACAGTGACATTAATTGGTATGGATAATGCTATCATTGATATTGTATCATTAGTGACTATTTTATATGATCGCAAAATAGGAGTTTATGATGGTAACATGGAAAGCACAATGGATAATATTTACATTTAACCATAATATTAGACGTGGAGACATTTAGTATGGAAACAGAGACAAATCATCGAATCACTGCTTGTATTCAAGTGAAACTGCATCCATACTATTAATTAATTTTAATTAATGGACTATAAAAGAACAATTTGGACCATTTAAGAATAGAGGTTTTGAAACAAGCGCACAGACAGCAAAATTATAACAATTAGCAGTTCCCTCATGCTCTCTTCAAACAAGAATTCATTCTTATTTACAAGAGCTTCAGCTGTAACTGAATTCATCATATAATGTCTTAATGAAGTTAATAAAGGCTCTGTTTAATTTGCCCATAAATGCTCTACTGTACCATCAACAACAAGTTTATAATTGATATTCCGCTTGCAGTGGCGAAGAATTTTAGAAATTATAAAATCGTTTAGTTAGGCTGAAAGTCAGGATTCCAAAATAAAAAAAAAATTTCGCTTATTATGCCTAAAGCTATAACGATACGTGGTGAAATAAATATAAATTCACCGAGTCTATTGACTTCAATCTGACTCCACAACAAGATATTTTTTGTAACAAAAACCATTGCTGACAAAATAGCTTCATACCAACAACCAAATAGTATTGTTAGGACATTACCAGTCTTAGACCCACGTCCTACTACATATTGAAGTGAACTTTGCTCCACGTTAAACTACTCTTCCTCTTTGTTTAGATACTCGCCCGCCAACAATGCAACCCTTCAAATATGAGAGCACTATCTTCCTAACCACATCATAAAAAAAACTAAGAAAGAAAAGAATATAGACAATTTCAAAATACCTAGTTGTGATGGAGAAAGTAGCGTAGAAAACTGTTAGAAATGGAAGATAGTTATTGTTCCGTGCGACAAACTTACTCGCTAGTTAGTATTCTTATGAAGCAATGTTTAAGTGGACTCTCACTTGGTTGCAATTACAGCCATCCTACTCAAGCTTCATGTATTTCCTGCTTCTTGAAAACTTTTAATAAAAGGCAAAAACACCTTTTTCCTACGCTTATTTTTGCAAAATAATTCAAGTCTTTTGATAATTTTTGGAGCACTGAAAAAAAAATAAAGAATTCAGATATAGATATATGGTCATAATGAAAAGTTTTGTATTTTTTTTTAAAAAAGAAAACGTTATCTTTATTGTAACAATAATAGTTAGAACAAAAAGCTAGCCCTGGACCATAGCTGTGCTTGAAAACGAAGGCGTATACTTTCTAATGACTTTCCTTAAGGCTGCCTCTACCACTGACCAAGGAAACACCTTAACATCTTTTTCAATATTGCGTGGTTTAGGATGAGGGAACCCCATGATAAGTCTAAAGAAATTCGAACATCCAGTCTTTAGCTTGGCAACAGTCAATGGCTTGAAACCTTCAAGATTACGCCTGATACGATTCTTCTCCTCCACCGTGAACTGAACACCAATCAAGCCTTCCAGCAAATAGATGCAATCAACCGAAGTAATATAGTACTCGTTGTGTGCACCCCAGTGAATGCAAGATACAACCAAAGGACCCCTCTTGTCCCTACCACCATTGCTTGCTGTATTCATGTTGTATTCAAGACGCCGTTGCTGGTACAATTCTTGTGAAATAGGCTCAAACGTACATAGGATCTCGCTGTTACCATTCTGACTTCTAAAAAACTGAACAAGACGACGACCACGGGACTTTTCATCTGGAGTCCAATCTTTTTTCATGTCGTTCAAATTACCAGTGATAGTCAAAGTAGCCTTAGAAACAACACCAGCAAAACGTTGATCCTCGATAGGATGGTCCACGAAGGTACTAGTAGAAGGCATTGGAAAGTTAGGCTTCAATGTTTGACGGCCTTGGAAAAGAGCATCATGAAGAGAGGCAACGGGTGTGGCATAGTAGTTGGCAGGGTATACAGGAGTAGCTCCTGCAGAGTACAGAACGTTGGCAGGGTAAGGTACAGAGAACTGAGGGTATTCACCAGGAGGGGCATTGTAGCATTGGTTATACATGACAGGAGTGGTCATCATGACTCCAGGAGAAGATTGGTAGAACTGTTGTTGTCCAGAAGAAGAGCACGAGTTAGGTGAGCCAGAGTTGGAGCGCATCGCCATGACAGGTTGCTGAACCGAGGGATGTCCAGGTGAGCCGGGAACAGAACTGGCTTGGCTAGTAAATTGAGCAAGGCTACCATAGTTGCTGAGAGCTTGAACCAAGTGTTGTTCACGAGGTGAGCAGGAAGCACAACGGGCTTGGCTAGTGAATTCAGCAGGGTTACCATAGCTGTTGAGAGGTTGGTCCAAGTGTTGCTCAGGTGAGACAGAGGCAGAACTGGCTTGACTAGCAAGCCCAGCAAGGTTACCATAGTTGTTGGAACCCATCATCGAGACAGGTTGCTGACCCAAGTGTTGTTCAGGAGGTGAACCAGAAGCAGAGCTGGCTTGGCTAGTGAATTGAGCAAGGCTATCATAGTTGTTGAGAGCTTGGTCCATGGAATGAGACGAATGGTAACTACCAGAGAGAGACTCCAACTTGAGAGAGCTGTTATCAGAAAGAGAGTCCTCAAAGGGAGCCATCAGTTGATCAAAGATAGGATCAGCAGTATTCAAACCATTGTTCATCTTCTTGGAAGGCAATTCATCAGAGCAACCAACGGAAGTTTGTCTTTTGTCACCAACACGTTCCTCAACTATAAATATAACGATGAGTTTTATTTCCGGAAAGTTTTTTTTTTTTATAGGCATAGTCTTACCTCCTTGGCTGTAGGCAAAGGTACCAATTTCCCAGAGGTCAAAATTCATATTGGAGTGATCGGCGGTATTACCTGAAGTAAGAGACGTGTTTTGCATTGTTTGAGAAAAGTAAAACTAAAAAAGTTGTATATGGAAAGAAAAAAAGAATGAAAAGTGAAGAAAATAGAGACGCTTTTTATTTGACAGGTCTTCAGCTGTCAAAAAAAAAAAAAATTCATGCAAGATTTTTTTTTATAATTAAAAAAAAAAAAATTTTTTTTTCACGCTGCAGCAAATCAGAAAAAACGATTAGCGAGCGTATGAAACTTCACTGATCCACATCTATTTATTCCTTATATATTACAGAGAAACATGTTCTTCTTTACTGACTTCATTCAGTGCCCTAGGGCAACTATTTACTTTCAAGAACAAGGAAAAAATTTTTTTTTCATGTATTCCGCCGTAAAAAGCACAATTACGATAGAGTTCTTTTTCCGTAAAAGATACTTTATTTAAAATTTGGCAAGTGGAGAATTAAGAAGGTACATAATTTTCATTCTTTCAATATAATAAAAAGTGAATCTGTTTCTGTCACTCCTAGGAACATTTTCTATCATCCACTATATAGAGTTGCGTTGCTGATAAAGGATATTTTACTTATATGGGTCCAGCAGTAATGATAATTGTCTCGGGAATATAACCACAGATTCCGTCATTGATGAAAGGCTTAGTCTATTAATAGGGCTTCTTTTCTCGGAAATATCCTAGGCGTCATCATTGCATTTTAGACTATTAGAAGAACAAAAAAAAAAAAAAAAAAAAAAAAAAAAAAAAAAAAAAAGCACGAAGACAGTGACTTTAATTGAAAAAAAAAAAGAGGCATTACGTTTTAATGATGGTCTTGAGGAAAGGGTGATATAGGTGACGTTTCGTTAGGATGATTAAACATGACAGCAGTATTAGTAGTAGTAGCAGTAGCAGCAGTAGCAGCAGTAGCAGCAGCAGCAGCAGTAGTAGTAGTAGTAGTGAGAGTAGGAGTATAAAAAGAGGAAGAGTCTTGTGGATTGTTGTCGTAAATCATACTTGTAGTAATTGGCTGTAGGAATTGAAGGGATGTATTAGAAAGGTAATTTTGCTGAAGTGTATTTTCTAACAGTTCTATTCTTGCTCTTTGAGTATGAATGACGTTGAACGCTTCATTTATTTGTTCAGTGAGGGTTTTACACATGTTCGTATAACCTTTTCTCAGTTCAACTATTTGAGAACAAAGCTCATCTTCGGTGGCTGTAGTTGTTGGAGTCGTTGGTGTTTGTACACAGTCATTATTCGTAGGCGCAAGTAGCAGAAACGCAGGGTTATCATTGAACGTATTATCATTATAAGGATTTGCTGTTACATTTGTCTGACCAAAAAGTCGATCAAAGTCTATTGTTGATGGTATATCGTATTCTATAGTGGTTTGTTGAGGTAATAAAATAGGAGAAGGTGTTTGTCTTGTGCTGTTATGGTCAGATTCTTCATCTCCTGAACCTATATTCAAAATGGTTTCTGGATCTTCTTCACCTGGTTTTTGTCGTTTTCTATTACGCGAGTATCGAGGTGTTTTTCGACGTATCAAGTGAAATAAGTCACGTCTTCCGGGCCGAAAGTAAATATGGTGCCATCTGCATGATTCTTTGTCTTTACTATCTTTTGATTTACGAGCGTCTGTGCCTCTTTGAAAACCATAAATCTAACTAATTGTCAGTCTTTTTTAGATCAGTTCCTTCCTTCATATATGTATTTACATTTAATTGTCGAACAAAGGAAGCAAATTTGCAATGTTTAAATAACCTTGGTAACACGATTTCTGTAAATTCTGTAACCAATGAGTCTCATTTTTGATTATCATGTGTCAAAATACTCACTAGGAATACAATCGATAACAAACATATCTATGCCATTGTGTTTGCACCATCGAGCATATTTCTGTCCTTCATCAGGTTCATCTAAGCATCTTTTATTCGTTAATATACAAAGGAGTAGCAATAGGGGTGGGGGCAGTGGCATTATTAAATATATGTTCAACAATAAAATAGCAACAAAAGGATAGCGAGAACATCTAAATGTGCAGGAAAGGGGTAGGGAGGAGGGTTAACTTACTGATAGAGTTTTGATACAAAGCCAGCTATTCCACGTTCTGGTTGACTTAGTACCTCTTCAGTATCTGCTATTTCATTTTTAACAAGATGTTTCCATGGCGATAATCCATACGCATCGTCTGTTGGTGAAGTTAACACTTGATGACTATCTTCATCTTGATAATAACTATTATACTCCATATCAAAGGAAAAGATAATAAACAAGAAGGAAATGGATTTCTGAACTTTTTTATATTTTACGTTCTCTTCTTTTTTTTTTTTTTTTACTCCTCATTTGCGTCACACTCTCCTACAGTCTCTCGATTCATCCTAACCCCTTATGATAGATTATAAACTTTATTTATGATTGAGATAGTCCCATTTCATCCATGACCCTTCTATACGTTGGTGCATGCGTCTTCGTGTTACCCACTTGTGTGTAACCTGACTTGGTTGTCGTGGTGATTGTTGCCTTGGATGTCCAATCCAGCAATTTGACAAATAGATATTTTTCACAGATCAAGCTAATGCCTAAATTCAGGGCACCCATAAATACAATGAGCCATCTAAACGACATGGGCAGGTCTTCAAGTTCCATGATAGAAGGTGGCGAAAACAAGACAAAATAAGTGGTTAATCCAACAAGGACCAACAATGTCAATACAAGTCTTCCATTGGTCCATAAGGGTTGGCGGTAAGGAGGGCCTACACTAAATACCACTGCAACTAGGATATATTGGTAACTGGAAACAAGGAATAATACAGTATTTTCGTAGCACATGATATTTTCGCCATCAGGATCGAATACAGGCGCCTTATACCTAAAAGGAGATAAATCATTCATGAATTATGTATTTAAAAAGAAGCTTTACCATGATTGTTGATGTACCGCCCAATAAGCAATAAATTGAAACCCTGAATTAATGATAATTTGTCCAATCAAGGATGTCAACACCTTTTTAGAAACCAAACTAGCTGTAGGTCGTTTTTTATAAAGATGCGGCCAAGCAGCAGTATGCCCCACTAGAATAACTCATAAATACAAAAAAAAAAAAAAAAAAAAAAAAAAAAAAAAGCGAAACCAGTGTTGATACTTACTATAAACAGCGATAGGTAGGATAAGAAATAAATCAATGTACAGGAATTGAAAATCGCCGAGGTTACTACCAAATGCATAAAGCAATGTGACTGATGTAAATTGAATTAAACTATAAAGCGCCATATATTTAAAACAACTAAAACTTGTCACCAAAGCAGCTCGCCCCTCCCTATAATACGAGTTAAAAAAAAAAGTACTAACATATACTCTATTTTACTTACTTGATGACATCGATAACGCATTCAATATCCATGGTATTACTAGTAAAAGGAGCAGCCACAGACGCCTCTGCCTCAGAAAGTGAAATACCAATATCTCCTGCTTTTAGTGCACCACAGTCATTTGCTCCATCACCACAGAACCCAACACAATAACCAATATTTTGAAGTTCCATGACTAGTTCTTGCTTTTCATCAGGCGACATACGAGCATAAATAGCTCCTTTCACAAGCATTCTTTGTAAAGATTCTAGAGGCGAGTGGTCTACCATCCAACGAAATGCTTCTCCTGTAATAGCTAAATAGTATTCTTGCTGCTGACGATATGGATAATCGTGACTTTCTGTAATACGGATCAATGGCTATATTTCAACAAAAAATGAGGAGTGTTATAAATCTACATATATCTTCGTTTTTTTTTTTTTTTTTTTTTTACCTGTAATGTATCTGTGGATAATTCATCTCCTTCCTGCATAACACTTTCCCAACATAATTCAGAATCAGGCTCTGTAGAAGATCCTTTTAAAAATCTTGGAATATATATTTCAGCTGATGAGTCAATTAACCCACATTCTCTAGCCACACTCACTGCTGTCAGGACATTGTCACCTTATTCAATAAAGTTAGTTTTACTCTTCCCTATCTAAACTCTCTGCTTTTTTTTTTTTTTTTTTTTTACCTGTACACATAATTTGTCGAATATTCGCATTTCGTAACGTGGTAATGGCTGCTGTTGTACGTGGCTTTAATTTATTTTCAAAAATAATAAAACCCAAGAATGTCAAACCAGTTTCCACTTCATGTCTATTCCCCCCAATAAAAGTTAAGTATTCTTTTCTTTTTTTGTGATCTATTTTCTAACCTTTTTAGTTTATGAAGTTTATGCCATTTAACTCCGACAAGTTGTCTAGAAGCACAAGCAATGACACGATAGCCACGATGTGTATATTTATACAACCGCTCTTGATAATCTTCAGGCACTAGTAAAATAAAATTCCATTAATCCAAGTAGAAACAAAAAAAAAAAAAAAAGAAAAATGCGTACTTGATTCAGGTGTACAAATATCTTTCATCACTTCCGGTGCACCTTTTACAAATATTTCCATGGTGGGACTGGCTAATCGACGAATAATAACACTCATTCTTCTAAGAGAAGAAACAAATTCAAATGTATGAATAATACCGAATTCAATAGGTGGTGCATCAGGATCCTAATCATTGTTAGTTTGTTTATTATCTGATATAGAACAATTACCATTTGCAAGTTGACCTCTTGTCTTCCTCCTGGCGGTCTTACTACAGTGGGCATAATTCCCACTTTCGCGCTCTTTTTCGCTTGTAAAGCGGCTAATTCACTCCTGGGCTTCAGACCCATGGATGACACGCCGCTACTCTCTTCAAGCTCCCACTGTGTAAATTCAAACATCTTGAGGTCCAGAGGGTCGCCCAACAGTTCACCATTCACAATCTTAATCGAGTGGCAAGTCGTCATCGTGCGCAAAATCTTTGCCTGAGTAGATTCACCAGTATCTTCGTGATCGATTTGAGAGACAGCCTTGCATTCATTTTCTTCAAAAAACTTCTTGCCATCCGGCCGCATCATAACAGCCCGAATACCATGAATATCCAACCCATCTTCTGTGAGTGTACCCGTCTTGTCAAAACACATACAATCAATCTTACCTCCAATATTGACACGTGGCGGAGAGATACAAAAGATGCCTGCTTTTTTCAATCGACTGATGGCGAAACTTGTGCCAATAGACAACGTTGCAGGTAACGCAGGCGGCACAACAATGGTAATAAGATCGAGTGCACGTAACACCATGGTGGTGGAATCGATACCAAGACGAATAAAGTTTACAGACGAAATCAAAAAGCCTACAAAAGCAATGACAGACAAGACGCCAATGAATCGAAATGAGTCGCGATAGAATTTGAAATTGTTGGGTTTAGGGAATAACATGGATCGCACGAGGGCTCCCTTTGCTGTACTGAAACCGGTTCTTACAACAATGGCAGTGGCAGCAGCAGACACATTGTCACCGCCACGCACACGCACCATCTTTGTACCCATGAATAAAAAGTGTTTGGAGATCTCGGCTGGAATACCTGAACTGGATAAATTCATCTTGCGAAGTGTAGAGTCGGTAATAGGGGCTTTAGAAACAGGTACAGATTCTCCTGTCAGCATGGATTCGTTTAATATACAGTCACCAGAGACAAGCATTGCATCACATGGGACAGTGTGCACGTTGGTGATGTCCATTAAATCACCAGGTACCAATTCAACTGAGCTTACATTACGCCCTATCAGAAAAAAAAAAAAGGAAATGAGTTTAGCCCTTCACCGACTTTTGTTCTTCTTACATGATCCACTTCTAAATACTCGAACTGAACATTCGAAAAATGACATATCTTTCATGCGTTTCATTGTCTATTTTTTTTTTTTTTTTGGTTGTTTAGAAAAAGTAGTAGTAGTGAGTGAAGATATTTACTTGTTTTGTTTCAATCAAGGTGGAGATGATACTGAAGGCACTGATAATAAAAATACAAAATGCATAGTAATAATAATCATCCATACACCATAGTAGAATACTGGCAATTTGAAATACATAAAAAGGGTTAAGCACTTCATCTGTAAGCAGTTTCATAGTGGGCTTTTCTCGAATGTTGATCAGGTTGGGACCAAATACAGATAATCTTGTATGGTATTTTTCTGAAGATAATCCCATTTTAAAATTCTTGGAAGTATTCCAAGCTTGATCCTTCCAGAATCTAATTTAAAATTAGCCATCCCTACCTTTGCCTTTTCTATTTGTTTTACCCAATAATTAGAAATTTATGTAATTTTTGATGATAAGCAAGTCTAACATAGCGGTATTCGACCAACATCAATTGATCCACAGGCTCATCCATATTTAACAATTCAAGAGCTTCTTCTGTATTTACATTGTATTGAAGTAACTCTTCTTTAATTTGATCATAAGAGAATATACTACCAATATTCCCATTATATAACTCTCTAAAAGGTCTAATGATTTCTATTTCATTATATTGACTCTATGTCACGTGAGTTCATCTCATTTCTACTTATAAGGGGGGAAGGGGATTTACCTCAAAAACGAGCCATTCTGCTTTTTTCAATGGTACAGGTTTACCCACCCAAGCAACATACCATTTAGGCACCCACCTACATATTAGCCAAACAATGCCCAGGGATAATACAGAGCTCACTTGATATAAAAATAATTTCCACCGATTGAATTGATAACCAATGATACGAATATGAACATCTTCGTCTACAAGGAGCAAGTCTTGTTCTACCCGAGTCTCGCTAGGAAAATCATTTAATCCTCGAATACGCACTTCATTTTGATGCTGTATTAAATGATATAAAGTATCATTCTCTTCCGCTTCTTCCGCTTCTTCCTCTTCTTCGCTTGATTCTGACTCTTCGTCGCTCGTATTTAATTCTCTTGTAGCTTCTTCTTCTTCTGACTCTTCACTTTCGCTTTCGTTTTTCCTGCGTCGTAAGGTAGTACGGTGATGGTGAGGTGAAGAAAAAGAAGTGTTATGTAATGGATCTTCATTTGAACTCACAGGTAATGAATTCATGAGTGGCGCAGTAGAATCCCGTCGGAATGAAGGAGAACTCTTGGTGGACGATTGACTTTTGGAACCCACTACTGTTGATGTACCGTAAATAGCACGGCTTTTAGAACTATTATATGACATTAAAAATGTTTTCTTGTTCTAGCTATAGAGTTGTCTTTTTGTCAATGTATGAGAGAAAGAGAGATCTATTCCTTTTTTTTTTTTTTTTTTGGGTTGAAGAAGTGATTAGTCACTTTGACATTAAAAAAAAAGAGAAAGGAAAAAAAAAAAAAAAAAAAAGAGTAGATTGTTCGGCATTTTAAAAAGAAGATTTGTTTAACTTTGGGTTCATAGACATGACTACCCTTTTGTTGTACCTACTGAATCTTCAGCTCTCGTTTGTGCCTCTTTAGTCTCCTTTTCTTTTTATACCTGCAGTCGCTACTTATTAAAAGGAAAAAAAAAAACTTCTTGTATGTTGTATTAGGGCTTCTTTGAATAAGAAGCAGGGTTTGATCTCTCGCTTTTTTTTTTGGGAGTGTTTTATTAAGGTAGGCATTATCTGCAGCTCTCTTTGGACCAAAATACTGTAATTGGTATACATAGCAGTTAGGTGAGCTACTTATCTACAAGTTAGATAAGGCCATTGTTCTCTATTATGAGAAAGGATGATTAAGATGCCTCAAGTGAACTCGGTTTAGATCAGAAAAGGGGAGAGATAGAGTTTTGATAGGTGCAAGTTACTAGCTTAGTATGAAGAGAGAGAGAGAGGAGTTTGCTTACAGGAAAATGAAGTGCAAGTCAATATCTAGTTATCAATGCCGAATTTAACGGGTGAAAATAAAAAAAGAAGCCTACTTCTTATGAGCTTGATTAAGCAGAAAAGACGAAGGTATTTGTAGCAATTAAAGCGCCTTAGAGGTACTATAGACACCTCATATGGGTGGCAAGTGCACAGCTTAGGAGAATTTTTCACAAAGTCGTAAACTACATGATAGATGCAAACAAAGGTGTTACATAGATAAAGATGTTGTATCTATTTTAGAAGGATACATGGCTATCACGAAATACAATATTGTGCTACAAGTAACAATAATTTTTGAGCGACCACTGAGCGACCTAACAAGTTAGAGTTAGCTTCTTGAAATCTGAGGGTGTACGTATATATATACACATATATATTACTATTAGCGTGCTGCGTTCCTAAGATTAACGCATTAGTGTTACGACAGAATTCCAGGACCCTTATTTCATCCCAGGCCAAATCATTTTACAATAAAAGCAGCGAGACACGCATGCAGCACTTCTTGGCGGACCGACGAGAATTGAAACAAATAAGCAGCTACTTGTTGTACTGTTGCTCAACTACTGCTGCGGCTGAATAAACTATATTACAAATACCAGCGACTCATTTTGATTATAAAATTTTGTCTTACAAAATGGAAGGCTCTCGACGCTTCTTTTTGTTAGTAATGATGGTAATGCAAAAAAAAAAAAAAAAACTTTTTTATGTGCCCAAAAACGGGATTTGAATAACCAATAAATACATCATCATGGCTTTATTATACTTGAAACCATCAATGTTTTGATATTTTAAAATAAATATAGAAAACCTTAAACAAAGAAAAAAAAAAAAAAACAACGCGCTTTATAAGTTATTTAAATTAAAAAGAAATGGAAAGAAGACACTAAACTTTATCCTGGTTACCAAGACAATGAATGTCTCGAATTGTTATTAAAAAAAAAAAAAAAAAAAAGGGGGTTTCACTTTTCATTTAATATAAATTGACAGTTTCCATTTATCCTTTTTCTTCTTCTCCCAATAACTTGTTTTTATGCTAAGAGAAAAAGCTAAACGTATTTCTTCAAAACTCGGTATTAAAAGAAGGTCATCTAAAAATTCCAGCCCTATTTTAACCCAAGTCGATTCTTCTGCCAGTAACTCTCCTGAAACTAGTCTCATACCTGACGACGACGATGACGACTCATCTTCAAACAACGAAGACATGCTTTTAGTCAACCCTCAAAGACCCGTGTTGACTCACTGTCAAAGTGCTCCTCAACATCATGATCTAGACCTTTTATTATCCATGGAAGTGCAAGAACGATTACAACAGCAAGAAACTCAAGAAAAAACACAACCGCCAAGACAAACTCGGATTCGATTTGCTTTACCACAGAAACCACCTCGCTCACCTTCAGCTATTGTGTATCCTAAAGCAAGACCCATACGTTCATTTAATGAAGAAGATATGGTTATGAATCAAACAAGACACAGTAGAAAGCCTCGTCGTTCAGGATGGCGATTGTTTGGTGACGATGATAAAACACAACAACCTATTATGTCTATTGGATCAAGAGTAAGACTAAAGATGAGACCACTGCCAACATTTGGTTATGTGAAATATATTGGTCCTGTAGAAGAATATGGACCAGGTGAATTTATTGGTGTTGAACTTGACTTTGGAGGTAAAAAAAAAAAAAAAAAGATTATAGTGCAAACACACACACACGCATACTTATTTTATTTTCAATAGTGGGAGATTGTGATGGTAGTGTGAATGGTAAAGAATATTTTGAAAGTGAAGGAAAACGTGGTATTTTCCTTGAAAGAAATGAAGTAGAAGCTGTACAAGAAGATGTGTAAACTATTTTTTTTTTTTAGTTACAAGTTAAAAATAAGCTGGTGATGATGCGCTTTCCAATAAGGGTGATGCTATAGGTGAAGGAGGCATATTAGAAGATAACCTCGAATGTAAATCTTCATTCTCTTGTTTCATTGTTTGTATATATTCAATGGCATATTTCAAGATCTTTGCTCGGTGACATTTCTCTCCTTGTTGTTGCTCAAGAGCACTCTTTGGCACTAAATCTGCCAGTTGATTTAATAAAGTATTCTAAATAGATATTTAATAAACAGTTTTAATATCATGATTTTATCCTTCTATTTACCATATTACTTCTTCTTCGCTTTTCTACACGGTTATGTGTTTTTCTTCTTTGCTGAATTCTATCCATGGCTGTATCACTATCTACACTCAACTTATTCAATATATTGACGCCATGAACGACTAATTTTGTTGTTGGTTTATCTTGTTTATTGAGTTTTTTGGCCATTGTATCTGGATTATATATCTTTAGTCGTTCTTGTAATGGATAAGTGGCTCGTCTTTCAGAAATGGTCATCTTAGTTTCTTCAAACATTTTCGAATAAAGTGCTGTTAATTGTGGGGAGGCCCCCTTTTTATATACTTGATTGTGGCTTGACTTGGAAAGAGAGATTTTTTGAACTTGCCGCTAAAAAACACGGCAAAATTCACGCAAAATTTCCTTTTGAGGTCTATTTCAACCTAGTGCGCTAATTTTGACTCTTTTGATTTGCGTGATTAATTTAAAATTAACGCAGAAAAAGAATATTGTTCTCATTCTTCGCGTCACGTAAACACAGAATTTTTTTTTTTTATTATGAAGAACAGATTGTCTTTTGTTGCTAAATACCTCAAATCTGTCTATTAGCTAATAAGTGTTGCTGTGTTATGCCTTTTAAAGAAGTCGATTATTTAATTTCTTATGTGTACATTGAAGTGCAGCCCTGTAGTGATACATTAATTAAAATAAAATTGACCAAATAATTGGATTTCTTCTCTTTTTTTTTTTTCAACCTCATAATGTCTGATATTGCAGATAAAGTGTTGTCTGTAATCATGGTGATTGCACCTACGATTGGTTATTTTGATCAAGTAAAAAGAGATCTTTAGTTTTGTCATTCATCCTCTAATTAATTAAACCCCACTACAGTATAGACTTATTTTGAAAAATAAAACTAGTGCAGGGTTCAATTCAGTGACATGTGGTATCTTATGTTTTGCAAAGTAAACTCAAAAATGCTAATCAATTTATAAATGATATATTAAACCCTGCATTAGCATTTTACGTTTATTTTTCTGGTATGATCATGTGATAATTTAGAGCAGTAATAGGATCATTCATGACGAAGTATAGGTTAGGAAAGAGATTTGATACGACTTTATTATTTCAATCCATTGCCATGTTGACTGCTATTTTAACATTATTGGAGTTGGTAGTTCGTTATAAGCCTCATAATATACCATTTGCACCTCTTATTCGACACGATTCTCATTCTTCATCTTCATCTTCAGAGAGCGAAGAAGCAGCTTTATTGATAGAAAGACAATTGGAAGTAAAATGGTATCAACGTCAATTCTGGGACTGGGATCATTTCCTTGATTATGTCAATTGCTTACTGTCTTTTACCACGATTGTTGGTATCCTTTACGTTTGTTTACATCAATACGAGTGGTTTATTGAAGTATTGGGATTCTTGAGTTTGGGCATTGAAAGTACATTGCCTTTACCTCAAGTGTTGACCAATTACAAACATAAAAATACAGACGGCTTCAGTGTATTGATCTTAGCTAGTTGGGTACAATAACTATTTTATTTTATTTTCACAATATATAGTAACATCTGGTTAGTTTTTGGGTGATGGATTCAAGGCTTTTTACTTTATTTATCAACAGTCACCTTTGCAGTTTGTTCTATGCGCTATCGTCCAACTTAGCTTTGATACAGTCATTGTATTTCAATTCATTTTATATTCAAACTTTATCAAGAAGTGGTTTAACAAGTCGCACTATGAAAGCATTGCTTGAAGAATAGGCAACACGTGGGGTTGTATTTTGACATATCATTCGTTTTGAATTTAAAAATTATTCTAGAATTTACTTGTCCGATAAAAAATACCATAAAGCAAAAACTGTAAAAGTATATCTACGTATTTTATTCAAATTTGAAGGTTTATATATAATATTATGAAATGCTTTCGTGATTATTACAGAGTAACTATAGTTACTGGTATCAATAGCAGCGTTAAAAAACAATGCAGCTGAAATCGAATTTCCACTATACCATTGGCTTTTCTCCAGTACTCACTTAATCACAGCTTCTTTGAACAACTTATATTTTGATGGAACCAGAGAAAAATCTCCTATTGTTCCAAGCTCAGTAGCTAATGTTCCAATAATAATATTCGACCGAATGACTATTTATCATCATCGAAAAAGCATTATTCAATTAACCTCATTTTTTATATTTGTGCAACACTACTTTCCAAAAATTACTAGTTATATTTTTTTTTTTTCGTACAACGCCACTTTGACGAAAGGTGTCTACACGTGCAGGAAAAAAAGAAAAATAATAAAGGTTGCCTTCTTCTTTAAAACCGAAACAAAGATTTTTTTTTTTTTTTTTTTTTTTTTTTTTTTTTTTTTGGTTTTTTTTAA